>MU855369.1:74787-87368 GCA_033296695.1 Staphylotrichum tortipilum | reverse complement strand
GGGGGGGAGTTGGGTTGGGTGGTGGGTTGGTGGGGAGGGGGGTTGCATACAAAAGGGGGCAGGGGGAGGGGCAGGCAGGGTGGTGGGATGGCCGAGTGGCGGTTGGTATGATGGGGTTTGATGGAGGGAGAGCGGTGCTGGCTGCGGTGGATGAGGAGTCTTTCGGTCCTGATGGTTCTCGCTTCCCTGGTTTCTGCCCTGTTCTAGCTGGGGCGTTCTTGTTTTCCGATTTGTTGGTTCTTCCTGTACGGTCTTGCCAGGTCTTCTCGGTGGTTTATCAGTTCTCACTTTTGCCAGGTTGGTTGATGGAGGGATGGATGGGATAGCGGACAGCGGTGTCAGCCAGCCAAGGGATGCATGCTTCTCGGTTGGTGGCAGGGCAGCGGCGCCCGGATTGTTCTTTGGTTTGGTCAAGTCTGGTTTTTTTTCGGCTTCTAGTTCTGATTTTTGGTTTGTTTGGCAAAAGCGGTGGGCGGTCCGCCTGCTCACTCAATTCATCATCCTCCCGTCCGTCTGCTCTTAGGCGGGTTGAGCTGCTGGCAAGTGGAGGGTTATGTGATGGCGGCAAGGGCAGTGTTTTCCCGTCAAGGTTGCGGTGTGGGTGACGGATAAGGTATGTTTGTTATGTGTACATATTTTGCTGAACGGAAACAAGAGCGAACGGTATTACTTAGGTCTTCGTGTTGCAACGTGAGTTGGAGCGGCATTATCCAGTTCTTCTTGCAATGTGAGTTGGTCATGAGGTCGGAGAGAACTGTCCACTTACTACAAAAAAAGAAAGAAAGAAATTAATTCAAGAACCTGCGGCCCATCCTCACCAGCTGCTGGGTATCTATTTGGTAAATGGCACATGTAGCCAGCCGTCCTACACCAGATCGCCTCCCCTCGCCCGCCTATCCTTCCAGCCCTTATCCACAACCAAAACTTGATGATCTTGATAAAAGAGAACGTAGCCACCCTCATACCAACTCCTCATCCAAGTCCGTCCACTCAACAGCATCATCCCCCTCCACCCCAGCCGCATCCCCAACTCCGCTGACAAGCCCTTTCTCTCCGAGCACATTCGCCACCTCGGGCGTCTGCAGGCTGGCAAACCCCTCGATCATGCGCTTGGCGCGGTCGACGACGCTACGGATCCCGGCGGTCTCGGCGCGCATGTGGTCGCCGTGGGCGTGCATGGTCTGGATGAGCTGCTCGCGCGCGTGGTGGGGGCGGTACTCGTTGAGGGTGTGGTGGAAATTGAGGAGGAGGGTTTTCATGTCGTCGATTTTTTCGGTGGCCTGGGAGAAGGGAGGGATGGGTGGTTAGTGGGGGTAGATTGGGAGGGAGGAGGGTGGGTGGGTGGGAGTACATGGGACGGGTTGTAGCCCATCAGGCCAACCAGTTCGAGGTAGTTCAGCATTAGTGATTTGACGAGCTTCTTGAGCTCAAAGCCGCGGTCGAGGTGCTTGCTGTCGCGGTCGATTTCGGAGGCGGGGCCGAGGCGCTGGATGCCGGCATCCTCGAGGCTTTGGAGGGTCTCGGTGAGCTGCGGGGGAGATGCTGGTTAGTGGGCGGCGTGGTCAGGGTGGTCCTAGGGATGGGGGTGACTGACTGTTTCACGCTCGCTGAATAGCCTCCATGTACCCTCGGCGGGTTCTGGTGGTGGCTGGAGGTTGACGAGGTCGTGTGGGAGAGTAGGGATGTGGGTGACGGCGTTGGGGCTGAGGCCTTGCTGGTGGGCATAGTCTTCCTTGAGGCGGTCGTACTTGGCGAGGTTCTCGGGGGTGAAGTCGCGCCAGAAGGATGGCGGGTCGGGCCAGAGGGCCGTCACGCGGTTGGGGTCGTCGTCATGGTCGTCCATCGCGAGCCGCGGGTGCAAAGGGCGTGGCCGCGATGCGCCTTGATGATGCTCGAGGATGGAGGGCCGAGGGAGGGGTGGCGGTCGGGGAGAGATTCGATTCCTGGCAGTCGAAATACGGGGCTCAGGTCTGCTGGAGCAAAGGCGCTGCCATTGTTCGTCGGCAAGAGCCAAGACACAACTGCGTCCGTGGGATGGTTTGGCAGCGCGGCCGGGACAGAGGATGGACGATTGAATGCGGCGGGTGGGAGAATGTTCAACAATTGAAGTGCGGCGGATCCCTGCAGCGGATGGAATGGAACAGGCACCCTTGTGGCCATGGCTGAAGCTTCCCCCGCGCTGTGGCTGGGGAACCGGGGCAGTTGAGCTCACTGTGGCTGTACACCTCCAGCGACCTCCACCAGCCCAACGCCTCCACTGATCGCCTCACCGTCGCCTCACCAACAGCGCTTGCAAACCCCTGGTCGACACTAAATACAAACCAATTCCCAGGAACGAACGACAAGCACACCGGCCCATTGACCTGCAGAACAGTGTGCTCTGCATCTCTGATCCCCGACCCGCCCAGAACCGCGATCGAATCCTCGCCGACGAACCCTGCCAACCCCACATCCCGCTTCGATCGCAGCGTTACACCCACCCTCCAAGTTCGCCTCCCAGCTAAGCTCCAGCATACCTCCAACTCACATCCCAACTCCACTGCATCGACGCCATGGCCGACGTCCGCGCTCTCCTGCGCCAGCAGCGCGCCGCCCGCCGGGTCGAGCACCCCCACGCGTCCTACTCGGACGCCGGCAAGCTCGTGTGCACCGTCTGCAGCGAGGTCGTCAAGGCTGAGTCGCTCTGGGACGGCCACCTGCGCAGCCCCGGCCACCGCCAGCGCCTCCAGACCCTCCACGAGTCGCTGGCCAAGGGCGTGAGCAATGGCTACGCCGGCTTCGTTGAGACCGGCCCGCCCGCCCCTTCGACTAAGCGCAAGCTGGCCGACTCGGACGATGATGAAATGGCCGAGCCGGACGCGAAGCGCATCAAGGGCGAGAACTCCCCCGTCGACGAGCCTGAACCAGAAACAGCAACACCCTCCGGCAAGAAAGATTCGAACAAGACAGCAGGCAAACCCGTCACTCCCCCCTTCACCCGCCGCATCTCGGGTACGCCCACCCTCGGCGTCGAGATCCAAATCCCTTCCCGCCCCGCCACGCCCTCCACAACCGGCACGCCCATGTCCACAACCCCCAAATCCGCCCCCATCGGCCGCTCCCCTCTCATCCCCGACGAACCCATCATCCCCGACGAACCCATCATCGCCGCCACCACCACCACAACAACAACAACATCCGCACCACCCCCACCATCGACAGCAACCGCCGCAGCCCCTGTCGACGAAGAAGAATGGGCCGCCTTCGAAGCCGACCTCCTGCACTCCAAACCCCTCCCCCCAACCACCACCACCACAACATCCGCCTCCGCCGAAGGCGTCATATCCGCGCCCGCCCTCTCCGCGGCGGACCTCGCAGCCAAGTCTGAAGAGGAAGAACACGCGCGCCGGCGTGCGGCGGCGGATATCCAGCTTGAGGATGAAAAAGAGGATGCGACGAGGGCGATGGAGGCTGAGTTTGAGGTTATGGAGGAGCTGGAGAGGAGGGCGAGACGGTTGAGGGAGAGGAGGGAGGCGTTGCGAGTTGCGGGTAATTCCGTCGGTGGTGGGGGGGTTGGGGAGGGGAAAGGGGGTGAAGGGGGGAAGGAGAATGGGATGGTAGAGGGGGAGGATGATGAAGAGGAGGAGGAAGATGGGGAGGGTGATGATTGGGCTGGGTTCAGATTCCACGCGTAGGGCCGGGGTTTGGCGGTGGTTGGATGAGTTGTGGAAGGGAAGTGTGTACTTTTATTTGGTGTATGATAGGTACGTGTTTTAATATGATGGTGGCCGTCGCAAGGTTGCTGGTCCATTTGTTCCATGGCAGGGTGTCCTCGGGAGGTGATGCGCTGGTTGACTTCATCGCAGCTCGGCCACACCGGACCGTGGAGCAAAGGCGAAAAAAACAAACTAAACTCGAGCATTATCATATAGTTGGACGCCAGCAAGCCTAACCAAGCCATACCTAAAACCGGACCATACCCAAGCCCAACCCCAAACCCAGGCCAAACCCAAAACTGACCAACAAGAAAACAAAACAAGCATCCAACATCCGTTCCGCCAAAGGACTGCAGTCATTCCAGGTCCCCCCTCCCCACCCTCTCCCAAAACCTCCTCAACCGCCACACCCTCCCAACCCCCGCCCGCTCCTCCCATATCCTCACCCCCTCCTCCCGCCTCCCCACCTCCCCCCTCCACACACTCCCTACCCACGCCCTCAACCCATCCTTGACCCTCTCCCTCTCCACTGCCCTCTTCCGTGCCACCAGCGCGGGCGCGACGGCACCCCCTCCCCCGCGCGCCTCGCACGGCAGACACTCGGGCGGGAGGACACACCGCTCTACTAGCAGGGCGGCGGAGGGCCGCGCGGCGAGGTGGCGCGAGAGCCGGATGGAGGCGAGGGAGTGGGCGAGGCGGCGCGATGCAAAGGTTGTCGGGGTGAGGAAGATGGAGCGGCGGATGAGGTCTATTCGGGAGGGGCGCGAGGGGGAGGAGAGCATTGGGGGTAGCGCGGCGCGAGTGCGGCGGAGGCGGGCGTGGTGCGTGTAGGGCGCGAGGGAGAGGGTGCGGAGGTGGTGGGAGGTCTGCGGGCAGGTTAGTTGAGTTGACAGAGGGAGGTTGGATGGAGGGCTGGGGGTTGGTGGTGGTCAAGGTTGGCTTTGGGAGAATGGACTCGGTGGGCATGTGGTTTGGGGATTTCGCCGTGGCAGCAGGGACAATGGAGAGAAAGCAAAGAACTGGACACGCACCCGAGACGTCGCCAACAGGTCACACACTTCGAGGTAGCCCAGGATGTGGAGCAGCAGCTCGTTTGGCAGGTCGGACAGCTGTCTCGGGGGGCTGCGCCGCGGAACACCGCCGTCCGCGACACCACCGCACGGATCCACGGCTTCCTCTCGCGTTCTGGAAGGGTTCGCCGCCATCCACACGCAGCACAGACAGGAGTCAGGAATCAACACAGAGGCCGTCGCCGGGGCTGCCCCGGACGCATCTCCCTGCCACTCCTCCGTTGTGGCTGCATACAGCTGGACACTGAGGTCCGACGGCAGGGCTGGAGGATGCGAATATGCTGTTCCCGCAGGCGGTGCCCGGGTTGGAGAGCTATTCCTGTCCCCCGAGCCCGACGCCTCCTCGAGGTCACCCCCGCAATCCGATATCGAGAGGTGGGTGGTCTTGGCGATGAGCTGGACAGCAACGACCGGGTGCAGACCTGTGCCTCCGGTGTCCATCTCGTGATCCTGGGGCGTTTGCTGACCCTGCTGTTGCGAGGCTTGCATCGGCGATGACGCCATTGATGATCGAGTCCGGTCAGAGGCACTCTGTCTCTTTCTCAATGTGGCCACCTGCTTCCCAGATGGCCCCCGTGGCTGGATGATCTGGCAACGACGCCAGGACCGTCTGGCATGACAATGGCGGTCAACTCTGTTGTTGTTTGCCACACCTCCGTACGAGGCTGCTGCAGCTGCGCTGTCACCAGGCTTCCCCCACGTCCAGCACCTAGGACATGAGACAGGGCGGACTCGAGCCACGCGGGTGGGAACACAGCAGCAGCAGCAGCAGCAATAGCAAGCGGCTGTTGTTCCTCCCTGCTTGCCGCCCTGCTGGCTTGATGCCTGCTGCAAGGCGCGTCACATAAGCTTGATCCCGTGTTCCCGAGGGGGGTTGCCCACACACGGCGATGAGCGGTCGCCAATGGCGGGAAGCGGGTGCGGCGATGAACTCTGCCGACACGGCGCGCGTGGGGCGCGTCGTGGTGGTCCCGAAGAGGTAACTCGGCGCGGCTAAACTGATCGCGTCGAGCAAGCAGGGCCGAGAGGGTGGCCGCCGATTTGGCCGCGCAGTGAAAACTCAGCAAGTTGCCAGTGGTGGCTGGGAGACGAAACAAGGTAGGACTAGGCTGGTACGGAGGGATACGTGGGCGCGGCGGCGGTTGGAGCCCAGCGGCGAGTCCTCGTCAGGTCCGGCTGGTGTCAGGTCAAGGTTGCTGGCGGGCAGTCCCAGGCTCGAGGTGCATGTATGCGGTGACCGTGACGCAGGAGGGCGGGTTGATGGTTTGCCCAAGATGGGGGCCGACGTATCCGTCCCGAGTGTTGTTTTGGTAGACGAAGGGGAGAGCAGAAGGGAGAGCAGAGTGAGCGGAGGGAGTGCCAGCATCCATCCCTCCCTTCCCCCACGATCAGGTTGTTTTGGTGTTGGGGCTGGTTTATTTTGGCACGGCACGAGTCACGAAGGACGGGACGGGGGAAGGAAGGAGGTGAAGGGCGCCGTCGTCATGGCAGGCGCACACAGGGCAGGGCAAGGCAGCAGCCTCAGTCCAGTGACTCCAGCCCAAGGGCGATGACTTGTGGCAGGCGCGTGTCCTCGCGTTACGCAAGACGGGAACGGGGGAAGGGGGAAGGCATGAGACACGAACACCTGATTCAGCCAAATCCGCCCCTGTCCCTGTCATCATCGTCCTCCTCTGGGCCGTGCGACTTCCACCCGGCCACTCCCGCCCAGAACCCTGCGCTCTCTTGCATCCTCGTCCGCGTTCAAGGCAACGTGCCGCTGGACACATCATCCGAACCAGACCGCAACGGGAACGATGGTGCATTGTAATAAGCCTGCCAGCGCGCGCTGCTCTCGGTGAGCCTCGGGTTGCCCGGCGATTCCACGTTCCTCTGCTCGGTCTGCATGGGCATGCATGGGTGTGCCTGGCACTGTCTGCACGGTGCCATGGTGGGTCCCCTCCCTGGTCTGAGACAGAAGGCGGGGCTGCAACAGGCTGATAACGATAAGGCTGACGACTGCTCCCTGCCCTCCCCTCGTTGAACATGCAGAGAGAGGCAGCAGCACGCGCAGAGTGCTGGGGAAGGAGCAGAAATTTCAGAGAGAATTGAGAACGTAAGCAAGACCTCGATAGACTCTGCCTGGTCTTTTTTTTCATCTCCAGTTCTTGCGATGCCCATTTAACATGCCTCACGTCTGAAGCTTGCCGTCTCTCCTTCGCTGCAGCCCACGAATCAGGCGCTGCCGCTTCTCGCGGGACGCTGCAATGCAGTGGCCCATCGGGGGAACCGCGTTCGTCGCTGTCGAGCCCCGCCAGCGGGCAGCGGGGCGCCTGCAGGCTCGCCCTGGAAACCTGCAACAGGGGTCGCGGGTGAGACTCTTCCCTGAGCTCCCGTGGCTCTCCGGGCTCCTTGGATCTGCGCTAACTTTGGGGGCCTGGCTGGGATGAGGCGCCCGATGAGAAGACGACGTTGCTGCTGCTGCTGCTCTGCGGCTGCAATGCACTTCTCCTGCGAGCCCGACGTCTGCTGGGTCAGTTCGCATCTGTCTCGTCACATCTCACACCGTGATGATCCTTATGTCCACCGAGGCTAATGCCGCCAGCGGCCGACAGCACACAGCTTCCACACCTCGCGCACACGCAGACACGCCAACCCACGCCATTCCAAGCATCGTGGCCTCGTTCGGTTGATGCCCAAAATTGTCATCTCCTCGCTGCCCGCCTCTGGTCACAGTCCCCTCTTCGGCTTGAGCGTGGCCGCGACGTCCGACGTCGTATCGACCCGGTCTGGTGGGGGTGGCCTCAACCTCGCCGGCCACGCCCACCTCGCCATTTTCTGCGTTGCCGGCACAGAAACAGGCGGCACACCGGCACCAAAGCTCCTCGCACGGCTTGGACGCCCGCCAGGCCACTTGTGAGTTGTCCCGCATCCGTGCCCATCAAATTTGGCAGCCCTTCGGGCCTGTTCCGCTGGAACCCTCAGGCTCAGGCCAGCCACGCGAGATGCTGGACACGCCGGGATCCTTGCAAGCACTCGCAGATCCCCTTCGCCATCTTCGTGAACACGCAATCCGCCGCCTTCATGCGCAGCGAGCCAGTGCCAAGCTGCCGAGGCAACGGCGAACCGCCAGAGATTGCCAGTTCCGACTCGTCCTCGATGCACTTGCCCGCCCGTGTCTCGACGCATCACGGCAGCCCAGAACACAGCAGCTCCTCTGTGCGAGCATGTACCACCAGTACCTGCAGGGGTTCCTGCGAGTCGAGGCGTGGTGATGAGCCCCCGATGGTGGCTTCGGTCTATCCAAGTTTGTCCCGCAGCTCGCCGCAAGACTCACGGCTTGCCGAAGATCTATTGACGCTCGTTGTCGAGTTCGGCCTGGGATGGCGACGGGAGGGTGTGGCCCTGTTCCCTGGCCCGCTCTGCCCCAAGTTTGGCCAGCCAATGGCGACGCCCAGCGACCTCCCCTGAGGCTGTACCCCAAACAACCCCTTCCGCACCCGCCTTCCCGCAAGGGCACCCCGGCCATCCCTGTTTCTGGGCTCTGAGTCGATCGCTTCATCCCGCCCACCCCGAGCTAAATGCCCTCCCCTGTCCCTGGATATCAACGTCATAGCTGCGCCCGCAACCACACATGGTCGGCATGGCCAGAGCTATCTGTGACTTCCGCGATGGTCGGCACATGAGGAAATCTCGGGTTTTTGTCATTGATGCCCAACAGGAATCGGGGGTATCCATCCAAGGCTCAGTCCGGCGTGGGGGAGGTGTGTGGTGTGTGGGTGTCGTCATGGGCCGGAGCTGCTGTGTTGTTGGTGCCCCACTTAATAACTATCCAGACAACTGGGTTGACATCAACCGTGTGGCACTTCATGGGGCATGATTTCCGAGTGGCCCAGCGGCAACAAGCTCGTAACGCTCGAGTGAGCCTCACCAGTCACGGGCTGCCTGTAGGACAACCTCTGCGCCGTCGGGAGCCGTATTCTTTGAGGGCCGGTCATTGCCAGGCCGACCAGGCAGCTGAAACGGGCACCGAAGATCATCGAGGCAACAGACCGACAAAGACTCGACTGAAACGAGTAAACCATCACCCTGCCGAAGGGGACGGCCCGCTCCCGCGTCTTGACGATTGAACTACAGGCAAAAAAGTGAAAGAATGGTTCGAGAGGTCTGGTCAACTCGTTGCCCTGCTCATTTTCGGGGACGGGAAGCCAAGGTGGCTGTGCCCCAGCAGGCCTCGCAACCACACCTGGCCGCCCCTGAGCGGCCGTGTTTACATCCCTCCCACCTCCCCCCCTGCCTCGTTTTCCTTCTCCACCTGGCCACCTCGGGGGCCACCATGGCAGCGTTGATTCACGCGATCCTGTTCGCTTCTTCTCCGATTCCAGATTTCAAACCCGCGTCGCCGCAAAGACCGTGGCGCAGCAGACAATATCCGACATCTGGTGGGAGGCCAACCAGCCCACATCACTGTTCACCCAGCGCATGCTTTCGGGGGGGGTTTTGGTTTCATTCAAATCGCGCTCGCCCGCTCGCATCGGGAAAATGGTCGCCCGTGACGGCGCAATCAGCCCGCTCATGCAACGGCCGCTTCACGGGCCGCTTGATGGACCCCTCCGTGCCCCTCCCCCTGCCCCCCTGGCTCAACACCCCCCGCTGTCGACGAGGCAGGAGGGTAGAGAGAGGTCGTCCGGGATGCCCGGAACTTCATCCGGATCCATACCGCGCTGCCCAGTCGTCCACCACGGCACAGCCTTGCCAGCACGGGCAGCAACCTGTGCGGGACTTGCTCAGGTCACCCCACAGGAAGCACGGTGAGGTGTAAGTCACCGCCCCCATGGTGGACCGACCGAGTGAGCTGGCCACGCCACGAAGCCCTCACCATCAGTCTTCGATCCCGATCGGTGCAAGCCACGGGCGACGTTGCGGGCTCAAGGGGGCCAGCGACAAAGCTAGTCCTACGGCATGGCAGTGGTGTGTTTTTGTTTTTCTCCCGGCCCATTCATTGATACACACACATACCTTGCTCGTCTGGTCTCTTCCACTGCGGCCCAGCCACACGCACGAACCCGATCTACACCTGGTCGTTTATCGGGCGTGCTGGCGATCCCGTCCTGTTGTTGCCTTGCCACTTCTCAGCTTGTCACCGTGCAGGGGAGCTGCCGAGCCGGCGGCCGAGAGATGGCCTGCGTACATTCCAGGCCTATCAGACGTGTTGTTTCTTGTTTCTCACCGGACCACGATCTGGTCAGCCTGGCCTCCCGGCTATCCATGTACCCTGGACGGCCGCGGCGGGGGGGCGGCCCTGCACGCATGGAAGGGCTGGAAGGTGTTCCAGAAGTCACCTAGACAAGGCGTCGGCCTGCCCTATTCAATCTCCACCCCCTACGCACCCATGCAACCCCGATTGTGGGAAACGACCCGAGGGGGCAAAACTCGACGTCGTCTGTGACCCAGACTGGCTAGTCACGGGCCGCCACGTCGCATATGCCGCTCACTAACCCAGCCGCTGTCGAGGCGAGCGGGTCATTGTGGAGATCTTTTGGGCCTCTCCGAGTCCGCTGGCCGAACCACATCGCCAGTCGGCCGCTGTGCGGGCGGGGCCTCCGCCCCGTGAGAAAATGGAGCACAGTTCATGTGAGAGCGAGCTCCTGCGAGCCGGCCCTGCCTAACGGCAGCTTGCGGTGGCACGCTCTGTGGCCTTGGAAGCGGAGCATGGTTGCACCGAAACTGCCCTGGAAGGGTGGAGGGGAGAAGGGGGGGGGGGGGGGGGGGGCCTCCGGAAGTGGCCGTCTAGTAGGTGAATTCGTCCGTTAGGCTCTGGGGACCCGACAGGGCCGTGGGGGGCATCTCGCCTGCTGGGCAATTTGATGCTGCCGTGGATGTGGCGATGGAGACGAGGGCGTCTCCAATTTGTCCTAGGAGGGGATGGCAACTGCAACATCCGCTGCCATGCCGCGTTCGGTTGACTGACCGCCAGGTCGTCGAGTCCCCTCCCTTCAGCTCCCCCACACTCAAGCCCATTCCCATTAGCGATTGACGGTTGCCTGTGGCGGCCGGACTGGCGTTGCTTTGCGGTCACGAGCTGTACAATGACACAAACGGGGATGCGTATTCAACTGCACCCGGCCACCGCCACCACGCCTCCCCGAACGTAGGCTCTCTCCCGAGTGGCCTACGGCTGCCGATGTGTTACAGCTAGGGCAAGGCCAAGCTCGAGCCGGGAGAAAAGGCAGGTGAGAGCATGCGGCTTCAGAGGCAGATGCTGTGCGCCTGCCCGCGTCCTGCGGTGCTGGGGGTGGGCATGGCATCGACCCATGGCATGACAGCCAGGCAGCCAGGTTCGCTTGAAGAGTAGAGCCATATTACTGCCACAGCGTCATCTCATGCTGGCCATTTGTTAAAAACGGCTCATCGGCAAGCGAGCAGTGTTTTCGGCTCGCGGGCAGCATGGACGAGAGCCGTCGAGTCTGATAACCGCCAAGCCAAGCTGCGATTTGATTTACACGCCAATCTGACAGGGCAAGGGGGGAATGCCGCCACACACACCCACACACACCCCGCCTCGCCCCTCCATCCTCTTCCTCGTCCCCCTTTTCGGCCTTGCACGAGCAAGAGGCTAAAAACGCCCTTGTTTTTTCCGTCGTCTCCTTTTCTCTTCTCGTCTGACGGCGGCCGCTCTCTCTCTCTCCCTGGCCCCCGAAGGGGCTCAGGGCCGTCTCTGCTGGCCACCTCCCCCCTTACCCCTCCCCCCTCCCCTGCGGCCCAGGTCGGCGGCCAGGTCAACCCACTCTAGCCGGGCGAGATGTTGCTATGTGGGCCGACTCGGAAGAAGGCTGGCCGGGGCACCCGCAAGGTTTTTGGACGGGTAGATCCTCTTGGTGATCCACCCTGGAGCCCCCTCCCCAGTCTCGCCCCCCTCCCCCTCAGGGTTTCCGCACCCCGTGTGAGATGGCGGGGTAGTTGAGTGGGCGAAAACGATGGGGCCCCTGTCAGCCATTGGGCTGTGGTTTTCCCTGACATACAGCCACGGGTCGCGACAAGGCGGACCAGTAACCAGGCCAGGGGTGGGGGAGACGCGGTAGCGTGTCTGCAGCAGCAAGAAGTGCCGCGCACAGAAACACACGCAGAGGAGAGAGGGAAATAAAAAAAAGTTGAAGGAAACAAAAAAAAAAAAAAGGTGAGAAACCATGGGCCTGGCGGGACAACACTTTCACATTCCCCTTTCCCTCAAGCCCTCTTCTTCCCGACACAGCTAGCACGAGACATATCCAGGCCAGAGACACATGGAAATTATTATTTATTTAGAATGAAACCAGGGCAACAAGGTATGTACGTCCACACACCACTGACACACAGACCACACCACACACCACACACCACACACACCCACACAGACTCACATAATAACATACCTTACCTACTCATCCTGTCCCAAGCCAAGAAGGGGCAAGCAGGGATGCCGGTACGTACCGGGCCCCTACCCTGGGCCCCTACCCTGGGCCCCCGTATGTAGGTCCTTACCTTAGTCCATGGCCTGGCGGGGCATCCGTGTATTGTGGGTGTGTGTGGGAGCGTGAGAGGGTGCAGTGTGTGTGTGTGCTCAAACCCCTGGTTAATGAGCCGTTGGACAACGTGGCTCCTATGAAGACCGTCCATCCTCGAGGCACCTTGGACGCGGGCCAGGAAAACGGGCTAATTTGCTGGCCCAAGGGTGCCATCGCGCATGTTTCCCCCTACCGTCTTCCCCCCCAGCCACCCCATGGCCGCCGGGCAGGCACGCCCTCTGCTCGACGTGTGATCGCGAGCGTGATTGATGATGGACCTCAGGGGACAGTAA
>MU855369.1:0-74777 GCA_033296695.1 Staphylotrichum tortipilum | reverse complement strand
GGAGGCGGGAAGGCGTTTCTTCACCTAAACCGTTTTTCTTCTTTTTGGTTTCTTCTATCGACACCGTGGTGCATGGGCTGTTGCCGCACGTCGACAGCTCCACCCCGGGAGTCAAAGACAGACGACAACACATACCAAAGTATAAGAAGTCTTCGGGACCCTTCGTCGTCGTATTCCGGGAAACGCTCCACTCCAACAACCCCAACGGGCTCGGGCAGAGATATCATCATCACGACACCCTCTCAAGATCACCTCTCACGGTTGCCCAGCGCCATCATCATCTTTCCTCGACAACCACCACCACCAACCCATCCCCAGACGGCTACAGCAACAACAACGACGACACCCCCCGAAGCAGTAGTCATCCTTCTACCCGTTAGTGAACGACACCAACCAACCGACGCCTGAAATCAAACCCCGCCCTCCCCATCCCCCGGAGCGCCCAGCGTCAACACCACCCTCCTCCAACAAGCACAGGGAACCGTTCATTCAGGGTGAGTAAAAGAGCATTTTTGCTTTGATAACCACGCAATCTAGCGTCTGTGCTACCCCAAGGATCGGCGGCGTCCAGGTCGCCATGGCAGTGGGCCCCAGGCACATCCATTGCCAACCAGAATGACAGAATGGCTGGCAGCGGGGGGGAGGGGAGGCAGGCAAGGGGCGGCTGGCTGACCATGTCGACGTCTTGTTCCAGATCCGATCCGGCTGCCGGTTACACACGGGGCGTCGACGAACGACGAACGAACGACAACGAGGACCACACCCACGGCCACGGCCAATCCGACGCTTTTCGTCTTACGCCTCGCCGTTCGTTGTTGCTGCTGCATCTTCGTCTCGAACGGGTTAGGCGGCCAGGGCTGGACGACCACAACGAGTGAGAGGGAGACAAACAGAGAGAGGGAGCAAGAGACGGGGCCGAACCGACGGGGACCAATTCGAGGCCACGAACCACACCCCAACGAACGAGAGAGCCCCTGAAGCTCCGGGACGTCAGTCAGCCAACCACCTTTCTTGTCTCCATCGCCACCACCACCACCACCACCACCACCACCACCATCCCGACCTCGGGGCGGGGACGGGATAGCATCGACGCCCAACGCACGACACCACACGCACACACACTCGCACCCACCCACGCCTACACAACACAGACACAGACATCACAGCAAGAGAAGGACACACCCAGCACGAACACACCGGGGCCGGTGATCCATCCAGCACTTCCTCCCAACCCACCACACCACTTCCCTTGCCCAAACACCTACGCCCATTCACAAATACACTCACACAATGTGCTACTTCGACCACCAGCTCTGGCGCTGCGGCTACTGGCGCTGGGGCAACTTCCGCGAGCAGTGCCCCAAGGAGTACCGCACGGGCGAAACGTGCGGGCTCAAGCTCATCTACAACACCTACCTGGAGCCCGGCGTGTGCAAGACGTGCGAGACGGTGTCCAAGAAGCAGCGGCGCATGAGCAAGATGATGGAAGACGTGGACCGGTGGACCTGTGAAGGGAACCGCAGGGCCACGATCGAGAAGACGCAGCAGGAGATTGGCGTGCTGCAGGTACAGATTGGGGAGCTGTGTAGGGATCATGAGGTGAGGAAGAATGCGTGTAGTTATTAGGGGGGTTTGTTTCGTTTCGGTTCATTGGGGGGAGGAGGGGTTTGTCTCTTCTTTCCATCTGTTGGTCTCTTGGGTGTGGATTTTGACTAGACTCCCTCACTCTCCCCTCCCCTTCCCTCCCCGTCCATCAGTCTACCCCGCCAGGCCTGGAAGCACAACAATCGGAAAGGGGCACCACAGATGAAGAGGGATGGGCACCAACACAACACACACACAACACAACCCAGCCCAACCATGCCAGAGGCCCCTTCCCTCCTCAATCACCAGCAACACACGACTGCTGAAACGCCGCACCACACCCAACCCAGACGCTCGAAGAGACACCATATCAGAACACCACTTGACTGGAAGAGGGAAGGCGGGTGTTGCAAAACACCCCCCCAGGACCGCACCACACCACCCATTGGCATCCCCCCCCCCTCTTGTTCAACGGGAAGGAATGGACTGCCGCAGTGGTAATGACGGAGGGGGGTGTGGGTGGTGTGTCATTCTGATCTCCGGGGGAAGGCAGGTTGCTTCCGCGAGGGAGGGGAGGGTATGGTCAGGGGTAGTTGATGGGATGGGTGGATGGATGGGTGGATGGATGGATAGGTTGTGTGGATGGATGGATGGACAGACGGTGTGGATGGACTGACTGACCGCTTCTCGTCTTCCTCCCATCCCCGTCCTTTCGTCCTCAAGGGGGTTAGAGGGACGCAGAGTTGGACTATCAGTCTGGAGCTGGACATGGAGAGGAGGGCGGGGGCTGTTGCATGTCGGGAACGCCCCCTCTTCTGAGAGGTGGCTGATGGGGCGAGGCCCCCGGGGCCGGGGCGGGAAGGAAACCTGCCTGCTGCTAGACTTTCTCGGGTCATCGCGTCTATTTCCTGTTTTTGACAAGTGCGCGTTTTCTTTTCTACCTTTCTTCTTCTGTTTTTCACCTTTATCTCTTTCCTTTCGTCTTCTCATATGGGCTGGGAGTTGGAACGTTCACCGAAGTAATGCCATGCCGGGAAATTTTGTTGTTGCGTTAGGAATTTGGGATGGGAAACTGAGGTAAGAATGGGCAAAGGGACACAGGACTTTTCCTCAGCAATGGGGTTTCCGGGGACGGCAAGGCTAGGGAAAAGGCAGATCACTCGGTCTAATTAGCATGATGACATCGAAAGCTACCACCACTACTACAAAAATCCATTTTTCTCCCTCTCAGGCCCTCGCTGACGGTCCTGCTGCGTCGGCGAGGTGTCACTTTCTGCTGCTGCCATGTGCCCCTCCGACGGACGGAAACGGGAGTGAGGGGCTCGGAAGGGGACTGAACAACCCCCTCCGGGTCTCTTCTTTGTCTGCTTTCTCCTCCCGTCGACGGGACCGAGCCTCCAATGACCGCTGAGAAACGGCGGGGAGATGCTCATGCTCGTTCCCTTGGCGGTAGAGTGGCCCGAGCAGGAGCAGGCAGCGGCAAGCCAGAGTGTTCCACCAAGAGCAAGCGGAACGCACCAGACTGCATGGCCGGGGAGTAATCCCACTGGCTGTCTGCCGGCTTCACATCGGAACCATCGACGGCACGAGTCCCCAGAGAGGGGTGTGTGGCCGAGGGAGGCATTAGCAAGCAAAGAAACACGCACACACGGGACAGCACCTGGACGTCCCTTCAGGGGGACACCCGGCGTCAGCCTACGGCACGCCTGCCTGCTCTTATCTCTCGCGGGCCATTGTCGAACAGGTAGGGCCCTGCTTAGCCAAACAGGACAGGACAGAGAGATCAGGGCGGACAGTCTGGACGAATGGCGGCGAGGACAGAGTTCGCACGCGGGGAGGGGGGGAGCCGACTTATGCAGCTTGGGCGGTGTCGTGTCCGGAAATGCTGTGCCAGGAGTGCACGAGCCGAAAATAATGCGCGCGTTCGTCTCGGTTCCCGAAGGGGGAACGGGATGGCTGACTGATGGGTGCTGCCTGCGTGCTTCTGCTGCTGCCTCTGGTCCTGCGGGCGAGTAGGTAATCCGGGAGCCACGCTGGACGGTCGCCACTGTGTTCGGAAACCGTTTGGGAAAGAAGATCGCAGGGCGTCAGTTTCCTCATTGTCTGGTTGGTTAAGTTGCTCCCATAGCGCGACGAGGAAAACGAGCCACGATCCGCTGAGAACACGGGGCTCGAGACGGGATGGCCGAGGGAAAACCACCGAGGTGGAGGGGTGGAGGGACGGCAGAGCAGGGGAGGGTCTCGCTAACGGGGGTAAGCAGACTCGCCCGTCTGCTCGTTGTCCGGGAAGAAGGCGTTGCGCTGGCGGTCGTGGTGGGTGCCGACCGAGGAGCTGAGTGACGTGACCTCTTGGTTGTATGTGCTGTGCGTTGTGCGTGTTCGCCTTCGCCTCCCTGCATTAAGTTCCCAGACCTGGCGGCAGGTTTTCGCGTCTCCCCCGCGTCCACTCGTCCCTCGTTCCCCTCCCTGCTCCCTGCTCCCAGCGGCACCCCCCCGTGCGGTTCGTTCCGATAGCCGTCTGCGAGCTGCAGGCCGCTTAATAGGCCGGCCTTGGGAGGCCCGGCCACGTACCCCCCCCTTTTCATCCCCCCGAATTCCCGTCCCGTCCTTGTCGTTCCAGCCTGATGTGTTTCGTGAGCGTGGTGTCGTGATGAACAGGACCTGCTTAGTAGTAGAGGGGAAAGGACTGATGCGGCATCGGCGTTCAGAAGGAGGTGGTGGGGGTCTGATGTGTCCTTTTCGCCACGCAGCTGCGCGTGGTGCTGATATGGGGGCCTCGCGGGCCGTAAATGCAGGGCAGAGGCGCTGCAGGGACACCAACAGCAGCCCCCCGCTGCGATGGAACATGATTCAGCGTGGTGAAGGCGACAACAACGCAACAACGGACTTTGATTGGCGGAGAGACGGGTGGAAAGGAGCCAGTCACAACAAAAATAAAGCTTCTTGATTGAATTTGGCGGCACAGACAGTACAGCACATCGCTCCACACCCCCTGATGTCCACACCACCGGAGCGACAGGATGCTGTGCCATGGCCTGTTACCATGGCGTCGGGAATAAGACAGAAAAGAGGCGGCATCCTGCCGCCTCTGTGGGGTATCATGTGTGTCTGGGACGGGCCGTCCCTTGTTGCCACGTTGGGTCATCGCCACAATCTTGCCGAAGATGGGGAGTTGTGCTTCGGGTAGGGCGAGGGGGGAAAGGAGCCAAAGGTACGAGGCCGGTGTCAGCCGGCCGGGGTCAGCAGGCCCCCCATCTCGCCTCCACTGCAGGATCGAGATAGCGTTCGGTCGTCAGGTGATGGTGGATCGAGCGGGGGACGTGACCCTCCCATCTCCTCTGCTGAAATAAGAGCCTGGACAGGCTCAGCGCATGGCAGCTGCGGCGTCGGCAAAGTTGCCAACAAGGCTGTCGCTGCCGTCCACGTTGATGGGAACGGCGCCTTGCTGCATCTCGATGGTGTCGTCCTCCGGGGAGCCCCAGTCAACGCGGGCGACAGAAGCGAGGTCCTCGTGGGAAGCCAGCTTGGAGAGCAGTGTCTGGTACCGGACGGTTGTGGTGTCGGGGCCGGCGTAAAGAAAAGGGCCCGGGGCGGGCTGGGCAGCCTTGTCCTGCGGCACGATCTCGTAGATGTCGACCATGGCACTGCGTGTCAGGGTCAGCCAGGTGCCGTCGCCTCGCTGTGGAACCGGGTGCGGGGAGGTCGGGAAGGAAGGGCCGGGGAGATCGGAGGAGGATCGAGAAGAGGTTGGGGAGGGGGAGCAGAAAGGGGGGGTCAAGGAACGGGGGGCGTTAGGTGGGGGAGACGGGGGAGGAGGGGTAGACGTACTCAGAGGTGCGTGCAACGACCCTCTGCAGAGCCTCAATCTCTCTTTGAACCTCCTGCGGGTCCTCCTGGCCCATCATGTGTTGTTGGTCGAAGCTGCCATAGTGCAGGCTGTTGGGGTCGTCAAAGAGGTGCTGGGCCTCGTCGTCCTGGTAGAAGGGGGGACTGTCAGCTCGAGTTTGGGGCGACGGGCGACGGGCGACGGGCAACGAAGCAAGCAACACACCTCGTCGTACTCGTCGCGGCGACGGTTGCCGAGGCACGAGGACAAGCAGTTTCCCATGACGTCGTCGTGTTTGATGCAGGTGGGATGGCTGTTGCCGGGGTTGGGGGCCCCTTAGGGGCGAACGAGTGTGGCGACCGGGGGAAAAGCAAAAAGGAGAGCGCAGCGAGGAAGCGAGGGAGCCGACCACGGGACAACGGTCGTCGACGGGAACCGAAAATCAGAAATCAATCAGGCAGCAGCAGATCCCTCGCGCGGGGATGCTATCGGGTCGGTTCATGGGAAGGAGTGCTCAGCGAAAGTGAGCGCGAGCGATGGATGGTCGATGGACGCGGCCTGGCTGGTGCTGGAGGTTAGAGACGGGAGATTCGACGTCGTCGCGTTAACTAGTCTGCTGTCGCATAAAGTCATCTGCTTTTGGCGCTACTTTTGGTCTGTTCAGGCGCTGCTCGTCAGATTTTCAGAGGCCATCCCTGCATCTGCTCTGCGCCGTCCAATCGAAGAGGGGCAGATGGCCCACCCCGCCAAGCATGGCCCGCGCTCAGCGCACGAGCCACATGCCAGGCACCAGGAGGACCCTGAGCGCTGCAGCTCCACCAGAGTCCAGGCAGGAGGACTCCACTTTGGACTCGTTCTGTGTGGATCCATTCGAGATCTGGATCTCTGGACTCGCTTGATCTTGCTCGCTCTCTCGCCATCCAGCTCAGGCGATGGCTTCGAAAAAGACTTGATGCCGGCTCACCTAGGCTGCGAAGACCGTCGGGGTTTCTGGCGGTCAAGATAATACATCAGCACTGTTCGCACACTGGCTGCGGCAACCGAGATTGCGACACCCGCAGCGCATCTCGCAAGAAAAGCAAGCGTGCGACAGTGTGCCCTCGTGTCTCGTCACGGCCCACGACGCCGTGATTTATCATCTATTTTTTTTTGGTTTCGCAACATCGCACACATCCCTCCAACAGTCCCAAGTCTTCCGACGCCGTGGCCCAGCCCAGACCTCATTGGACGCGGCCCTCAGCACTCCCATCCGGTCTGCCAGGTCCAGCACATCGAGAACCAAAGAAATCGATCCATCACAAAATGGCCCCCGACCGATGTTGGCAAGATCGGGAGCGTTGTGCTCGTCCTGTTGATGCCAAGCGTCACTCAAAATCACCGGCCGCTGCAGCACGGCAAACAGCACCGCCGCTGGCCAATCTGATCGGATCCCCCACGAAGATCTGTTGCGCCACCCCAGGGCTGATCGACACCAAACGCACCAACCCGCGCCTGTCCGCAGACGCACGCGGCCAGGCACCCCAGCCCAGCCTGTCACGATGATCGAGGGGGAGGAGAGAGGGCGAGGAGTGACGGGCGGGAGGGTGCTGTTGACTTGGGCAGTTAACTATCTAACTGCCTCCACGGCCCCGACAGCTGCGACGCCCGTTCCACCCTGCTGCCGCCGTCTTGCTCGAGCATCAATCCGCCTGGGCAACCGTCATCAACCTCGAGACTCAACCTGGCTGGCCGTTGCCCGACAGTCCCACCCGCAATCATGCTCAACGAGGTGCTCCACGAGCCCGCGGGTTTCATGGCCCCAGCGGCCTACATCTTCCGCCCGGCCTGGCCCGCCGTCTCGGGCGTCCGCATCCCCACGTCGCTCCGGAATCGCCAATCCGGCGGCAGCACTTGCGGGACCGGTGAAACGACGTGCCCCCAAGCCGGCTGGTGCTGTAAGTCAAGTCTGAGAGCCAGGCACTGCATGGCCCACCTCGGCTGTGTTCTCGAGGACACATGGCTAACCAAGTCTCTGTCGACCTCGAGGCGGCGCCAGCGAGACATGCACACAGCTCGGCGGGGCCTTCTTCTGCTGTCCCGCAGGGGCCGGCGCAGCAGGTTGCACGCGTGTCTGCGCCGCGGGGGATTTCCAATGCGGATCCATCTGTTGCGCCGAAGGGCAGACGTGTGGGGGGGTCGACACGCTGTCCCCCTTCTGCACCAATGAGAGCAGCACGAGCCTGTCGAGCGCCGTCGCCACGTCGACGAAAACCTCGCCGCAGTCCTCGATGTCAACCTCTTCAAGCTCGTCCTCATCTTCAACCTCCCTCTCCAGCTCCAAGAACACGTCGACCACTGCCTCGTCGTCCACGCGAAGCTCCTCGCACACCACCCTGCCATCCACTTCAGCCCGTGCCAGCACCATCGCCGCCCCAACCACCACAGCTTCTCCCTCCCCTTCGAGCCCGTCGGCCACCCCGACCTCGACCGCCGCCTCTCAACATGGCGGCATCCCCCTCGCGGGCCAAATCGCCATCGGCGTCATCGTCCCCGTCGCTGTCATCCTGATGGTCGGCGCGCTCTGGTACTTCGTATTCCGCCGGCCCAGCGACGGCTGGGGGGGCCGCGGCCACCACCGGTGGGGAACGGGCACCACCAGCTTCGGCTCGCGCGGCCGCACGCCGCCGCCGGCGTACGCCAAGAGCGGACTGGACACGGTCGTGGTCTCGCCCATCTCGACGCATGAGAGTATTGGGATGGGGTCGTCTAGTGGGGAGCGGGGGAGGGAGGAAGGGGCGGGGATTGAGATGGGGAATTTGGGGACGGCGACGGGGGGGTCGACGGATGGGGGCACGCCGATGAGGGCGGAGGCCGCGCCGGTGTCGTCTTTGTCGACGGATTCGAGGGTGTTTCCGAGGGTTGGGACGGCGTCGCCTCATCCGGGCACGGCGGTGGTTGTGTAGCTTTGTTAGTTTTGATCTCTTTCTTCTTTTTGATCGGCTTCAATGAATGGACTTTTGGGAGCGCACGCAGGGGCGGGGCTGGTCCATGACGGTGTAATATCCAATTATCCATTCAACTCTAGCATCATGGTGACCACGGCGGCAGCGAAAGGGATGCATGTGGATTCAAGGGTTGGGGTTAGCAGTGTCGCCTCTCGGACAGTTTTTTGTGTCGGACAACGCAACGCACCTGTAGCAAGTTTTTGGTCCGCGGCTGAGGCAGCCCCTGAAACCAACAAAACGGTCGGATGCGGGCAGCAGCGCGACCCCAACAAATCAACGGACAGGGCCCCTAATGCGCGCGTCTGCTGCATGTGGCGCTGTTGGATCGGACCCGCTAAATCAGGGCTGAAAGCACTAAATTGAGGACGACCGACACGGGGCGCTTGGCCAACTTCGTTGGAGGGCTGGGGTGATGCGGTTGGTCGTTTGTTGGTGGGGGATGGAGGGGAGTGGTGGTGGATTGAACAACACGAGGGTTGACTCACGCCGGCATTGTCACTGCCTGGGTGCTCATCATTCGGCGGACGCCCGTCCTCACGGTCAGGAGTGCATTACTTGTATAAGAGGAGGGCAATTGGGGAGTTGAGTTTCTCGGATTTGTCTTCCCCCAATTCCTGCGTCTGCAACTCGTCGGTTGTCTCGTGTGGTTCCCTCGCTGCCGCCTCAACACCACTCCATCAACCCCACCCCACCCCCTGACTGCATCACGACAGCATCAGCACTAACCCCACAACATCACCGACCATCCCACAACATCACGACTATCCCCACAACATCCCCATCCCCACCATCAAACTCCCCCGACACCCACCATGGCCGCCCCCAGCCAGGACCTCTACGACCTCCTGGTCGTCACCGACGCCACGGCATCCATGGGCACGTTCCTCACCTCGCTCAATAGCTCGCTGCAGGACATCATCCGCATCTCGGCCACCACCGCCTGCTTCTCGCGCATCGGCGTGCTCGGCTACCGCGACTACGACCGCGGCCTGCACAATGTCACCGAGTGGTCCGGCTGGCACAGCCGCCACGACGAGCTCGCCGACACCTCCCAGGACGGCCTCCTGTCCTTCATCAAGAACCTGCGCCCCGACGCCGGCGGCGACTGGCCCGAGGCGGCCCGCACCGGCCTCGCGCACGCCCACACCCTCATGCGCCCCGAGGCCAAGACCATCGTGCTGCTGTACGCCGACGCGCCCCCACACACTGAGATACAGGGCGGCCTGTGGAAGACGGAGCAGGCGGAGCTGAAGAAGCCCGGCGCGTACGGCGGGGTTGGCAGCGCGTTTGCCGACTGGGTCTCGGTGGCAAACACCCTCGCCCTCGGCGATAAGCGCGCGCAGGTGTTCAGCATCATCGCCCCCGGCGGCCGCATGGGTCATACGGGGTCCATGTTCACGTACCTGTCGACCCGCACGGGCGGGATATGCATCAGCTTGGACAAGATCGTGACGGCGGCGGCGATCTCCAAGCTGACGGTCGGCTTGCTCATGGCGTGGATGGGCGCCGACAAGGCCGGCGCGCAGCTGGATACCCAGGACATTGGCGCGCAGGTGATCTTTGCCGACGCCAGCGGGATCGAGCAGCTGTCCTCGGAAAAGGACACCCTCGCGGGGACCTACCTGCCGGTGTCCTATGCGACCAATGCCATGAGCGACCTCAAAGCCAACCTCTCCACCACGCCGCTCTCCCTCGACGCGCTCTCCCACGTCACCCCGCGCCGCGAAACCCCCGTGCCCAACTTCTCGGCGCGGTACAAAACCGACGCGTCCTACCGCGCCATCGTGTGCGCGCAGCTCGCCGAGATCATCGAGGCGGACGTGGCCGCCATCGCGCTGAACCCCGTGTTTGGTACCCTCTGGCGCACCGTGTGCAACGACCGCATCAACCCGGCGCGGGATGCCCTCCTGGCGCGGTTCGGCCTGAAGGTAGAGAGGCTGGAGGATGCGGAGAAGAAGGCAAGAATGAAGACGTGGCTGGAGGAGTCGTACGACTGGGCGGGGGAGATTAACGAGACGGTGAAGGCGGTTCCCGAGGGGGAGAGGTTTCCGTGTGTGTTTTTGGATCCGACGGTGAGGTTCCAGCCGGAGCCCAAGGGGGCTGATGAAGAGGAGGGGGACGGCAACAACCCCATGGAGTTCACCCGCGACGAGGTGCTCGAGATCGGCCGGTCGTGCGACTACCGCATCCTGCGGCGGCTGGGGCGCATCCTCACGCGCCTGACGTACGTCAGCTCGGAGGAGGACCTGCCGGCGCACGTCAAGGACGTCCCCGAGGCGGAGCTGCCGCGCATCCCCATGGCGTTGGCAAAGCCCGACCACCAACGCAAGTTCTGGAAGGTGCTGCTGCACGTCGTGGTGCCGGGGACGATGCTGGCCGCGCGGCCGGCGGCGCTGCTCGCTGCGCTGAGCGTGCGCATGGGTATTCAGCCGCTGGCGGAAGTGGCCTACTCGGAGCTGCTCGCCTGGCGCGACAACTGGAACACGCTGGACATTCCTGAGACATGGAACGCCAGCTGCTTGGGGCTGCTGCTGGAAGCCGACAGGAAGCACCGGCGGGCGACGGCCGACGCGGCGGAAGCCGTCGAGCCGATCCTCAAGCCCGCCGACCGCGAGCTCTTCCAGGCGCTGGTCAACTACAAGCTGCTCGAGATGAACATGGACACCTCGCTGGACGCGACGCTGGGGTGGACTCCCGACAAGAACAAGGCGTCCCTCGGTCCCGTGGCCGTCTGCAAGACCTGCGAGTTCCCTCGGTCCGTCACCATCATGGCCCCCGACGGCGTGTGCGGGCTGTGCGCGACGCCGTGCCGCTGCGAGAGCAAGGAGGCGCACCAGCTGATGCTGGACGGGGGGGTGTCCAAGACGGACTCCCCGGCAACGTCCCTCGTCACCTGGACCGAGTGCTTCCAAGCCGACTGCCGCGCGCAGTACGTCGTCTACCACCCGGGCAAGCTCAACGTCCGCCCGAAGTGCCACTACTGCCGGCAGAAATCCACCACCTCCACCTCCAACCCGGCCTACAACACCCTCACCACCGCCCCCTGCGTGTCCTGCACCAACTGCCGCAACCGCATCATCTACCCCGCCGCCTACCGCCCGCAGGGCTTCTCCCCGGCCACATTCCTCTGCCCGGCCTGCTCCCCGCCCTCCACAATCACCCCCGTCGTCACCACCACCACCACCCCGCGCACCCTCTCCCTCGAAAACGGCACCGCCTTCCTCCTCACCCACGACGCAACCCTCCTCCCCACCCCTTTCAGCAACCGCTCCCTCTTCCACACCGCCAACTCAATCGGCGCCGACGCCCTCTCCTCCTTCGCCCAACAGGTCATCCCCCTCCCCGCAGTGTCCCCCACCCTCACCCTGACACTACGGGGTAAACCCCTCCACAACGTCCCCGCCGTCCTTTCCACCTTGCGCGGCTACGTCACATCCCACCGCGTCGAAACACCCCCCTGCAGCCTTTGCTTCACCCCCTTCCGCCGGTCCGCCCTGCGGTTAGCGTGCGGCGGGCGCAAGGGCTGCGCGCAGCACATCTGTTCCGCCTGCTTCGATGCCTGGTACGGGACGAACAGGCCGGGGGGCGTGATCAACGTCGGCGCGCTGGCGTGTCCCTTCTGCCGGCGGCAGCCGACCGGGCGGGTGTCGCTCCCGGGGGGGCTGCGGTTTGTCAGCGGGTTGGCGGATGCGGTGAAGGAGAGGGGGGAGTGGGTGTACGCGTGGTGTGCGGGGTGCGATTCCGCCAAGAGGTTCGTTGAGAGGGTGTGTGCCGGCGGGGCGGCGGAGGTTCCGGCGGGGTGGAGGTGTGAAAGCTGTGAGGAGAAGGCGGGGAAGGCGGCGATGGAGAAGATCAAGATGTGTCCGGCTTGTGGCGTCGCGACGGAGAAGATGGCGGGGTGCGATCATATCTCGTGTGTGTGTGGCAAGCATTGGTGTTTCAATTGCGCGGAGAAGGTGGCGGACGGGGCCGGGGAGATTTATGAGCATATGACCAAGGTGCATGGGACGTGGTATGTGGGCGCGCCGGAAGAGGACGGGGGGTATTATGGTGATGAGTGGGAGTCGGAGGTAGAGGAGTGAGGGGGTTGTGCTAGGGTGGTGAAGTGTTGGGTTGGTGTTTAGTTGGTCATTCAATGAAATGAGCCATGTTTTCCTTCTCCACAGAGCAAATCAGACCGATGGGATATAAAAAAAGTGTGAAGAGCTTTGTGTTGGCATTAAAAGCCATCTCAACAGTCTAGACGTCTTGGTTACTAGCTACAGCGGCAACCTGTCTCTGAGACAGTGAATTATGAGCCAACGCAAAACCAAGTTGATCCCCAGGGGCTGGCTGCTGGAGTGAATCACCCCTGCCAAGACAGTCTTGGCGTTGCCCCTTTTTAGCCAAAACAAATCCGAGATCCGTCGACTCCGAGTTCCCTGACCCGACATTACCAACAAATGAAAAAGGTATCCAACGAGATCTCCCAACATACCAAACATCCCAAGGTAATAGACAGACAGATTGTGGGGTCGAAGACAACAAACCTCGACAAGAGACCCTTGTCTGTACTCGTACCCAACAGCATGAACCAACTTCATGGTTCCATCTGTCCGCATAAAAAAAGCCAGACCGACTCGGACCAAACAAAACATATAAATGTCAAGTAAATGCGCGCCCACCAGGCACGCGCGACTCAAACATCCCCAAACGCCGTCGCAGAGTACGCGGCGCGAGCGCCCCCAGCCCGCCCCGCCTCAAAGCTCTCCACCTGCGACGCATCAAACCCATACTGCGACGACGAGGCAGCCGCCGCGGCGGCCGCTGCCTGCTCGTGCAGACGCCGCTCCAGGTTGACAATGATATCCATCGCACCATCCAGCGTCTCCTTCTCGGCGCGCAGGTCACGCCGCTTCTGCTCTATTTCGGGGCCCTCCGACATGAGCCGGTCGAGCACGTCGCGCGTCGTCACCGCACCCGTCAGCCCGAGCCGCTCGTGCAGGTACGTCTCGATCTCGTCCGCGACGCGCGGCAGCAGCCCCGACATGACGTGGATGCAGACGTAGTCGACGAAGCGGTTAGCCGCGGTGAGATAGTACCCCCGGATGTAGGCGGCGACGGTGAGCTCGGGCTCGAACGGGTCAGGGCCGAGGTTCCTCATGTCCTTGGCCATCCTGGCCTCCTCCTGCTTCCGGTCCTCGTCGGTCATGTCCTCCACCTTAGGGACGGAACACGGCTCCTCGCCGTTGTGCGCGGCGATCCGGAAGTGGTTGCGGTGGCGTACCAGGATCTTCATCTCGGCCTCCTTGTTGCGCTTGAGCGCCTCCTCGTCCTTGGTGAACAGCCGCCGCGCCTCGAGCTGGTAGATCATCTGGAGCTGGGCGCGCAGCTCGGCCTTGTGCGTCTCGATAAAGGCCAGCATGTGCTCCGTCAACTCCTTGTACGCGCTGCGGTTCTTGAGGTGCGTAAACGCCTCGTCCAGGATCGACAGGATCTCGGACTGCACAAACGCGAACGTGTTGTCGACGAACCACTCGAGCCAGGGCCCCCAGGTCTTGGCCGCCTCGGTGTACAGGGGCTCATAAACGGTGGCGGAGACGAGACCGGGCTGGCCTGGGATGGCGGCGCGCCTGATCAGGTTGCGAATATCCATCAGGCTCTTGGAGCGGGCGCCCCGAGACGGCGTGATCGCGACAGGCGTCGCGCTCCGCGGGTGGCGGGGCGTAAACGGCAAAGCCGACTGGTCCGAGTTCTCAGCCTTGACGAAGCCGTTTGGTTGGCCACGCTGGCGCTTGGGTGTGGATTCGGTCAGGTCCATCACCGGGGCCGACCGTTTGCGGACCGTCGGCGACGGGGAAGGGCTGTTGCCATCGAGGTCGATGACTATGGGCTGCTGGGAGGTCGTCTTGGCGTGCTCCCGGACGTTGAACTTTGGCTTCCCGCCGATAATGGCCTTCTTGAACGGCTCGCCGAAGCGACGGTCCCAAGTGCTCATGAAATCTTGATGTAAGACTCTGTCCTTGACCCGGATGGTGAAGGCCGCGAGGCTCTTCATGATCTCTAGTTCGGGGTTCGGCGGGGGATCGGGGTACTTTTCGAGTTGGTTGTTGATGTCGTGGAGCCGGCCATCCACCTTGTCCTTGACCTCGGGCAGGCTGAGAGGGAAGGTCAGCAAAACAGGACGGCGGGATTGGTGGCAAATGATCGACTTACATCTTGGAGAACTCTTCGCCCAGCTTCTTGGATAGGAAGGCCTTCAGTTTATCCACGCCGCACTTGTCCTTGAAGGCGTCAAACGCTTCGGGCCATTGGCCCGTCTCGTCGGCCGTGCGGTTGAAGAATGCCTCCTCCATCTTGTTTTGCTCCTCAAGGTCGCTACCTTGGCGGGAGGTTATGAAGTAGCCAAAGCCCGTGTTGTGGGCCTGGCCGTTGAGAATGGACAGCCAGCTCCGAGCAGCGTGGGGCTCCTTGGGGAGCAGGTCCGCCTTGGTCATGACGCCGAGGCATCGGTTCTCCGCCCTGAGGCCCCGGATGAGCTTGAGCGCCAGCGAGTTTTCTGTGTCCTGGTTCATGGGAACCGCGCACAAGATGATGGCACTTGGTCTCGCAATGTACTCGCGGGTGAGGTTCTGCACCACACGCTCTAGGAATGTGTCTTCGGCGCGCCTGGCCGTCAGGAAGACGCCCGGGAGATCGTAGAAATTGAGGTCCGCGAGGTCCGGGCCCTTGACTTCCAGGGCAACGGTATTTGGTGAAAAATGCGCCTCGGACTGGCCCTCTTTCCTCCGTACTTGCTCCAGGTGCTGCTCGCGGGTGCTGTCCGAGGCCTCGCCCTTCAGTTTGGGGATGAAAAACCGGTAATCGGTGGTGGGGTTCAGGATGGCCGCCTGGGCGCAGCGGAGGACCGTCTCGATCTGCTCCGAGTCGAACTGCTCCCTCACCGTCTTGAACTCGCAGCGGGCCTGTCGGCTGGGATCCAGCTTGACCCAGGGAGGGAATTTGTTGGTGTGGGTGACGTCTTCATTGGTGAGTTGATGGTTGGGCGGGCGAAACTCGTAGTCCTGCTTGAGGAACACCCTGCAAGACCAGTCGTCGGCGCGGGAGACGCGGATGTGGATCGGGCAGCGAGTGCAGGTGCCGCTGCTGCGCGGCAGGCTCAGTCCCGCAATGGCTGACATCAGGCTGGATTTTCCCGACGACTGGTCGCCTACCAGCACGAGCTCGGGCAGGTTGGCCACGTGCTGGATGCCGCGAGCCTGGAGCTCGCCCAGGGCGTCGTTGATGCCCTTGAGATTTTGGCCAATGTCGCGCAAAGCCTGGTTGGGGCCAAATGAGACCTGGAAGCTCTGCGAGGCGGCGAGCTCGCTGCCGGCTTCGGCCTTGGGGTTGAGCCTGACTTGCATCATGACACAATCGCCTTCGTCGTCTTCCTCGGCCGGGTAGGGGCCAGATCCCGACACGGAGAGCGGGCGGGTGCGGGTGTCGATGCTGGCTGCGGGGAGTCAGTGGGCTGCAGGCTCAACTCGGGGGCATGGATCAACGTACGAGCAGCAGACCTGATATGGCGGCGCCTCTGAACCACCTCGCTAGGGGTCTCAGACTGGGCGTCCGCGATCGAGGCTGGCGTAGCTACTGGTCGACCGCCGGTCCCGGCCTCTTGTTTAATTCTCGCCATGACGGTTAGGACACTGGGCTGGGGAAGTTAGCTACAGTCCTGAGTCGGATGAAGGAGGGTTTGTTGTCGGTAGCGAATTGAAGGGAATGGAGATAATTGCAAGGAAATGTGCCGACTTGCGTGTTTCAGCCGACTTTTTGTCTCTGCAGTTCCAATCAATGCCAAGACAAGTTCCACAGAGCGGGTGAAGTGTGTCAATGAAGGGATTCAGAGTGCAAACGAGAGTGCGAGAGAAAGACTTCGGCCTGGGTCGCAGATATGGAGAAAGAGTGTGGGAGGAGGGAGGAACCCAATGCGGCAGCAGGCAGAGACCAAAAATGAGTGTAGGAAAAGCAAGATGAGGGAGTGTGTGGGAGCGAGAGGAAGGGGCATGAACAGAAACGGATGGCAGGGAAACGAGTGGACGAGATGAGCCGTCCGTCTCAGAGGAACTCGATGTCGACTCCAGTTGGCGATGGCCGTTGTTAGCAGGCGGGAAGGAGATGGGAGGACGCAGTAACAAACTTGATCTTGTCGCGGAGAAGAGAGCGAGTTTGCCAGGTCGCGAAAGAGGCTGAAAAGTGGGGCGGCACCAGATTGTTCGATTGGCTACACTCAGGAGTCGACGCGACCTGGCGCGGTGCTGGAAATCGTGGACCGCGCTTCACGCAACCACTGCCAGCTTCTGCATGGGGGACGTGAATCCACCTCCAGCGCCCAGGGAATCCACCGCTGCTGTTGCCAAAGGCTGCTGCTCATTTCCAACATAGTCAGAGGTCGATTTCTTCCAGATTGAAAGACTCGGAACGGGCTGTTTTCTTTTGCTTGTTTTGAACAGGGCAAATGCACTGGGGATTTAGGGTTACGTTGTGGCAGAACAGCTGTAAAACAACCAAGTGTTGGAATCGAGCAACCCAAAAAGCCTTGTATCCTGAGTCCATTCTGAGACTCCTCAAGGACAACCTGTACAACTACTCCGGACCAACCTAACCGTGGAAGAGGGGTCATTTTGTCTCAACTCAAAGTTCCCAGTTCTCTTCATCCTTGCTCGTTGACCTCAAGCTCTGTTGCTGGGGCTGCAAAATGAGGGGCAGCGCACAGACCACAACGCCCCAGGAGGACCCCTGTCGAATGACAGCAGCGGGCGGGTTCACATGGCCCATCCCAAATTCAGGGGATCCGGGGCTGGTCTGCCCAATGCCCAGCCCATCTGGCATCGAGGGACACATATCGCGGTCTCCGCCATTCTTCAATAACAACCCTCTGCCCCCCTCCTTCCCCCCCCCCTTCAGGACAGCATCCTCCCTGCGAGACCACACACACCATCCGCCATGTCTTTGCAGATCCCCCACCGCGAAAAGTCGAACGGGCTGGCGGGCGCCACCAAGGCCGTGATCCTGGTCAGTTGCTTGTTTGGGTTGGAGGGGGTTTGATGGCGGGGAGCTGCAGGGCATTGCATTGCTGCGTCTGCTGCTGCTGCCACACCAAGCTCGGCATTGTTGACACACTTCCCAGGTCGGCGGTGCCTCGCGCGGCACCCGCTTCCGTCCGCTGTCGCTCGACGTCCCCAAGGTATGCGCGCCCCTCGTCCTCCTGCGATTTCCGAGTTTGGAGACAGCATGCTGATCTTCCCCGCTTGTCCCTCACAGCCCCTCTTCGACGTCGCCGGCCACCCCATCATCTGGCACTGCCTGACCGCCATCGAAAAGGTCCCGTCGATCCACGAGGTCTACCTGATCGGCTACTACGAGGAATCCGTGTTCCGCGACTTCATTAAGGATGCGTCGAGCGAGTTCCCCAACCTGTCGATCAAGTACCTCCGGGAATACCAGGCCCTGGGCACCGCCGGCGGCCTGTACCACTTCCGCGATGCCATCCTCAAGGGCCGCCCCGAGCACATTTTTGTCCTCAACTCGGACGTCTGCTGCAGCTTCCCGCTCAACGAGATGCTCACGCTGGCGACGGAGAAGGACGCCGAGGCGGTCATTCTGGGGACCCGGGTCAGCGAAGAGGCGGCCAACAACTTTGGCTGCATCGTGTCCGACTCGCACACGCGTCGTGTGCTGCACTACGTCGAGAAGCCCGAGAGCTACATCTCCAACCTGATCAACTGCGGCGTCTACCTCTTCTCGGCCGACGTGCTGTTCCCGTCGATCCGCACCGCCATCAAGCGCCGCACCGACCGCCCGCGGCTCGGCTCGTACCGGTCGTCGGAGAACCTAGCGAGCTCCTTCATGATCGACGACGACGACGAGAGCCAGAAGAACGAGGTGATCCGGCTGGAGCAGGACATCCTGGGCGACATGGCCGACAGCAAGCAGTTCTTCGTGTACGAGACCAAGGACTTTTGGCGGCAGATCAAGACGGCCGGGTCGGCGATCCCGGCCAACGCGCTGTACCTGCAGCAGGCGATGCAGAACGGGTCCAAGGAGCTGGCGGCGCCGTCGGCCAACATCATCGGCCCTGTCTACATCCACCCGTCGGCGCACGTGCACCCGACGGCCAAGCTGGGGCCCAACGTGTCGATCGGCCCGCGGGCGACGGTCAACGCGGGCGCGCGCGTCAAGGAGTCGATCGTGCTCGAGGACGCCGAGATCAAGCACGACGCGTGCGTGCTCTATTCCATCATTGGGTGGAGCAGCCGCGTGGGCGCGTGGGCGCGCGTCGAGGGCACCCCCACGCCCGTCACCAGCCACAACACGAGCATCATCAAGAACGGCGTTAAGGTGCAGGCCATCACCATCCTGGGCAAGGAGTGCGGGGTGGGCGACGAAGTCCGCGTGCAAAACTGCGTGTGCCTGCCGTTTAAGGAGCTGAAGAGGGTGAGCTTTCGCTGGTTACCATGTCCATACCCCGTTCGCATGAAGCTGATTTTGCGTGTCCAGGATGTCGCCAACGAGGTCATCATGTGAGGAAAAGGAGGGAGTTTGAACGCGGGGAGATACCCAAAAAAGGTCATGCCCAAGGGGGGGCAGCAGGAGCCAGACGTTGTTGCAATTTCCCCGTAGCGTGCGTGATACTACTCTGTGGCTGTCAAAACACTAATAGAGGGACGGATCCCAGCTTGTCGAATGTCACTCACAGGATTCCAGTGGACTTGTGCTTGATGGAGGGAGGAGGAAAAGAAGAAGTGCTGTTGTGACAGATTGCCTGAGGCAGCCATGATGGCAGGGACGGAAAGAGGGCCGAGCTGGATACTGGTTGCACCTGCCTACCCAACTCAACGTCGAGGGCATTTCCCTTGGTCCCTCCACGTGCCTCGATCTTCAGGCCTCATTCCCGCTGTTCCAGACTGTTTCCCTTCCCTTCTTCGCGTCTCGAATTACATCCTCAATTGTGATGCGACTGCGCCGGGTACAGTCTGCATCACCTGCGACGGGAGCCCCTTCCTTCAACTCCTCGATCATTCTGTGACCCAAAATTGTTTAGTTCTCTCCGCCATGCCCAAACGCCCTCCGCCGCGCGACCCAACGCCCGAGCCCCAGCCCGTACGCGACTTGGATCTGTGCAAAGCCGTCTTCTCGGCCGCAGTGAGTGCATGCTAACCCCCCATGGCCACCAGCGCAGCAAATGTGACTGATCCATGCCCTCAGATCAGCCAGATACTCTTCGCCAGGTACCTCTCCCACGCATTGATGCCCGCGCCTCAACTCTGACAGGTTGCAGACACTCTTTCCCACCCGAGTGCTTCCAACTGGTCCCGCTGAGCGACCTGCTTGTCGCGCCGTCCGAGGACATTGCGAAGTCTGGAAGCACCGTGCAGAGTCATGACACGGAACTTCTGCGAGACCAAGGGAGCACCGTTTTATTACGGCAGGGGAGGGATTATGGCGTCAATCGCTTTTTGGGGATCTTGGTATGTCGTTCGTCACCGTCGCTGGAGGGTTGGACTGACGCAGGCCGCTCCGCAGCGAAACGACATCCTCCCCCTAATCGACCACGAAGGCCTCGTCAAATTCCGCATCAACTTCCTGCGTACCAAGACGTGGAACGAAAAGGCTTTGGTCGAGTACTACACCGTCGCAATCAAGTATCAGCCTGATGGGGACTATGAGCTGGATGTGTGGAGGGCAGGGACGGGTCGCCAACACATTGCCACGACGGACTCGCAGCTGTGGAATTTGGGGGATTATTTGAGTCGGCTGCCGACTTGGACAGGTTGGTCTCACCCGTGGTGGAGGGAAGGGGAGAGCGCTGACGGGAGCAGAGCCGATGCATTGGACGCTGGCTTTCCATGCCACTGAGCGTCCGGATGACCCGCCGATCGGGGTTTGGAAGTTTGATCGGACTGATTTTGATGATGCCAACTTGGACCTTCAACAGCGGCGGGGATACACATATGCGAGGATTGCGCGACTACAGTGAGCATGACCTACAAGGAGGCGGTCCGAACTTTGCTGACCTTGCAGAATCGAGCCACTGCCTCCGGCTGAGAGCCAGGATGCGATCTCCGAGACGAGCTTCGACACAGCGTCCGAGATCTTCCTCCACAGGGAACTCGAGGCAAAGATTTCCAGTCCTGGTCTCCGCAATGAGCTCCGAGCAAAGATATCCAGTCCTGTTCCGAAACTGAAGGGTCAGACCAAGGGAGTGAAGAAAACAAAAGCGGCCCCAAAGAACAACGGACACTCGAAGCCGCAAGGGCGAGAGTCGGCTGCAGTAACTCAGCTCTCTCCTCCGCCCACGCTTGCCTCGAGGAGGAATACCACCAAGAGTACCGCCGCCCACAAGCGAGTCTCTAACAGCCCCGAAAGGCCTGGTGATACTGGGTCGAGAAAGGTCACGAAGAGAAAACCCAAGCGGCCGCTAGTAAGTTCTGTCCAAAGTGCTTCAACATCACACGCTAACAACGGCAGCAACTGTTTGAGACCGCTGCGTCAAGCCTCCCCCCGACACAAATCATCGACGAGAGCCAGTCCCTGAGCCACAAATCTCACCTCCACCTGAACCAAGCCCCGAACGTGGAGCCTCTCGGCCCCGCTCTACACGCAGCGAGATCCTCGTCACCAGATCCAATGAGACTCCTCGACGGCATCTCTCTCTCGCCTGGACCCAGCTCCCCCAGCATCGGCCTCCCGCCTCTCCCCGCCTCCCGCCCAGATACCCAGCTACAAAAACGCCAGGCGACGCCCGCTGCTGAGTTCAGGGGCATACTGCGCTTAGGTCCCTCGTCGAGCGTGTACGGCGGCATGCTGGGAATGGGGATGAGTCAATGGGAGAGGGCCTCGCCGCCGGTGGGGTTTTTGGGGATTGAGGTTAGTGATGGTGTGGAGGCGGAAGAGGAGGGATTGGTGGGGGAGAGGAAGATGATTGGCGAAGGGGAGAGGAAGATTGCGTTTGATTTTGAGGGGAATGAAGGGGAGAGTGAGGTTGATAAGAGTGTGATTCAGAGGAGGGAGTCGTTGTTTTTTGATTCGAGTTGTGGGAGTGGTGCGGAGTGAGGAGGGTTGGGGTGGTTTTGGAGGATGGGAAGGGCAAAGGGGATTTGGCGGGCGGGTTTCTGTTGCAGTTTTCTTAAATGTGGCCTGATATTGGCAATGTGTGAAGATAACTCAGTCTGAGCTTAACTAGCTTTGATGATGAAATAAGGGAGTATAGAGCCATCCCTGCATCCTTTCGCCTTCCCCCTCTGTCTCGACCCCCATCGCCCCATTGAGCCAAACGGCAAAAGAGCCTCATTATAATACAGAGAAAAGCCATCACTTAAACCCCGTAGTAACCTCCTCCCTGCCAGCAACGCGTCATGACATCGTAGTCAGTTGCGGTCGTGTACTGGGTTTGCCTGCGCGGTACATCCGGGTTAGCCACGTCGCCCCTCAAAACCCCCTTCTGCAGGAGAGAGGGTTCCATGTCAAAATGGGATAGTTGGAATGAAATCTGTGAGACGTACCGCACCCACACGGTCGCCCACGTGTAGTATGTCACGTAGGTGACCTCGTACTGGGTCTGGGGCGCGCCCTGGTAGAGCAGGGTGACGGTTGTTTCGGCGTCGCAGACGGTTTGGGGTGGGGGGGTGGAGGTTGTTGTTGTTGTGTAGAAATCTGTTGCGTGGGGGTTAGCTTGTTTGTTATTCCTCTCATTTTGTGGTGTTGTTGTTGTTGCCCTGGTCCAGAGGTGGCAAAGCGGTGGTGGAGGAACGGGGGAGGTGTGAAATGAGGTAGGGGTGGTGGGAAATGGGGTAGAGGTGGTGGGTAAAGGGGTAGGGTGAGACACGGGGCTGCGTGGAAACGGGGGACTGGGGATGAGGGCAGAGGAAGACAACCAGATTGTTAAAAAGGGGGAGGAGCAAAGTGACATACTGTACTCGGTCGTGGCCTCGCCCTCCTCAATCTCGACCACAGTACTCGTTACGGTGTTCTCGTCGTCGTAGACTGTGCTCGTGACGGTCACGATGGCAAGGGCGCGGCGCGCTGGCGGGTCACCTTGGTTAGCCAGGATCATAGCACCGAGGACAGGATTTGTCACTAGGAGAGGCTATGAGTTTACCAATCGCCTCTTCTGGGCCAGGCGTGACCATTGGCTCGAGCCCATCGCCGTTTCGGGTCCGGGTCTGGCGGGCGGTTGTGGGCTGCTGTCCGCCGCCGCCGCCGCCGCCGCCACCACCACCTTGCCGGACGGTGGTGGGCTGGCGTTGGGTGGTCGGTTGTTGACGCTGGGTTGTAGGTTGTTGTCGTTGAGTGGTGGGTTGCCGTTGGGTCGTGGGCTCACGCTGGGTTGTGGGTTGGCGTTGAGTAGTCGGCTGACGCTGGGTTGTGGGTTCACGTTGGGTAGTCGGTTGGCGCTGAGTCGTTGGTTGGCGTTGAGTTGTGGGCTCGCGCTGGGTTGTAGGCTGCCGTTGCGTCGTTGGCTCCCGTCGTGTTGTGGGCTGGGGTTGGGTTGTAGGTTGACGCTGAGTTGTGGGCTGGCGCTCGGTCGTTGGTTGTCTCTGGGTCGTGGGCTGTCGTTGCGTCGTTGGCTGTCGTTCAGTTGTTGGCTGCCGTTGGGTTGTTGGCTGTCGTTCGGTTGTGGGTTGCCGTTGGGTCGTCGGGCGGAGGGACGTGGTGGGATCCACGGGTCTCCCTGTCCAGATAGTGGTGGTAAAGATAGTTCCGGGAGGCAAGGTTTCACTTGTTCGGCGGGTTGTGGCGACTGTTGGAGTTGTCCGCCGTGTGGTCACTGGATCCGTCGTACGCCTCGTGGTGACTGGATCCGTTGTGCGCTTCGTGGTAATGGGGTCAGTGGTGCGCTTCGTCGTAGGGTTGGGGTTGTCCGTCCGCCTGGTGGTGATCGTGGTGATGAACGTAATTATTTGGCTTGTGGTGGTTGGCCGTGTGGTGAACCGAATCGTCGTGCTGGGGCGCGGGCGTGTCACCGTCGATATGATTGTCGGGACCGTGGTCCGCCTTGTGGAGGAAGTCCATGGTGGAGTCGTCGTGGAAGGCCTCCTGGTAATTGTGGTGATGTGCGCCGGGCCCGTCGTGGTTGGCCTCGTTTGGATCGTGGTAATTATCGTTGTGATGACGGGCCTGCTGCTTGTTGTCGGAGGTTGGCGGCGAGTGCTGGTTGTCCTGAGGGTCGACCACGTTATTCGTGACGTTCGCGTTGGCCTCTTTGTCGGCGTCAGATCCGTGTGATCCTGAGTCGGCTCTGGCCAGTGACAGAACGCCTGCTGGGTTTGAGTGATGGCGTAGTACTGGGTCACCACACCAGCGGTAGACCAGCGGGCAGCCTCGGACACGATCTTGGTCGTCTGCCCGGGGATGTATTGGATCACAGTGTCGGTCTGCGAGTAGCAGTCGCCGATAATGGTCTCGGGCTCTTCGTACTGGGTCTCGGTTTCCCCGATCCAGCTGGTGATTGCTGTGATTCAACTCGTTAGACGGATGGACACGCGATATTGGCGGGGACGTTGCTCACTTTCACCAGGGACTGTGCTTGTCACGTCCTCGTACACCGTCGGCGTGACCTGGCCGTGTCAGTCTTGATGGATTCAAGCTCTAACGAAGAGGGAAACAGACAGTGACGACGACAGTCCTGTCGTTCCGGGCTCCTATTGTCAGGTTGAACTGCCGTTGAACCAGGAAGCCGTAGTCTGGAGCCTCGATGATGATGGACCAGGGTCCAGTGCTCAGTTCCGAGTACGTGATGGCACTGGTAGTGTCAGCCTTGCTTTATTTAGTCTTGAAATGTCTCATGAGTCATTACCATGATGATGCCTGGTCGAGTCCGTCAGGCTGAGAATTGATGGCCGAGCATTCGTAGCCATCCCCGTTGGGCGACACCAGGATTGGGGTGATGGTAGATTCGAAGCAGCCTGTCGGCGTTAGCTCCGCAGCGTGAAGAACCGGCCTCGATAACCCGTACCTTGAAATACCGAATAAAATGTAAAGTCGTTCTCGGAATTTCCATCGACAAGGTACGAGCCGCCATCAGCATAGTCGAGGCCCGAACAAGTACACTCCGCGTTGTCCTGGGCCCACGCTCCCACGAACAGGATTCCCACCACCGCCCAGACAAGATTGACAAACCACATCATGGCGACTGCTTGACAGGGAGCGATGGAGTCTGTCCTGTGGTCAACTGGTCTCGACCGGGGCAGTCCGGGGCCGAGTGGTGGTCTTGTACGCACCAGACAAGCCATGGCCACTGTCGAGATAAATGGACTGGTGACACGCACCATCGCGCGTTCTCCCACCAACCCGGTCACGCGTCGTCGGAGAGTTGTTATTGAACCCATTAGTCCGGGGGTTGTATGAGGCGGTACGATATTGCCAGGTAGAATTCATCCGGGCCGGGCACCCACACTCGGCCTCCAGAGCTGGTTGTCCGCGCGGTTGCCCCATCTTGTGATGAGACAGGTGCCATATTTAGCCCATCCAAATGCTGGGGGTCCGGCAGTTATGGGAAAAGGGAATTCTTTGGTGGCTGATGGAGATATGCGATGGGTAACGTATGGAGTTGTGATACGGCGTGCTTGTGTTGCACACGAGGCACTCAAGTATATACCGCATCTAGTAGCCGTCCGGGGAGGAGGGTGACATCGTGCAAGGCTTGTATGGGAAATATCCTGGCTCCGGATTCTTTTATGGGGTGAGATGGGTGAGATCGAGGTGGGGAGGGGGAGGGGGGAAGCAGATGGTACATCTTGTAGGCATTTGGCTTGCCCCGTACATTCATTGACGTCTATGGCTGCAACCCAGGAAATTACAACCTTGTCCGAGTTGTTCTTCTCATTCATGTAACTAGACGTGGACGTAGTACTACTTCTGTTCCGCTCCAGACCTCCACCCTCACCCGGTTCGCACCTCGACAGCTGCAGTTCAGGTTGCCCCTGAGAATCTCTCGGAATTAGCCGCCAGACGTCTTGGGTCACCAACAACCCGGAGTATAACGGAATAAACATTTGCCCGGTCGCTGTAGTCTGTCTTCGCGTCCTCCTCACCTCATTAGCCACGCGTGCCGCGAAGGAATCCAGACATGGTACAGTCCTGGGCTACCATGCCGTCACATCAGGACGAGATCAAAGGGACTCGAGTACGGAGTACGGACTGGCCATCATTTTTCGTGGTTCGGGGAAGCAACGATAATCCTTCGCCCTGCGCTTCCTCCTTTTAGTTTGGAGCTTCCGACAAGACTGATGCTCCAACCACGTGGAGAAACTAAATGCTCGTCCAGACATCACACAACGACCAAGCAACGCTGATCAGCTTGGCGCGCTTGGCCATGCTGCCTGCAGCCGCGTCGAGGAGTAAAATTAAACCACCACGAATCCAGCCTGGTCTCGACGCCAATGGACGAGCTCGAGTGCCGAGACCCGTGTGTCTGCTGGCCACATTTCCTCCAAGGCTCCGCATAAGCCAAGCCAACCAAGCCAAGACCAAGCCAAGCCAAGTCAAGCCAGGCAAAAATTAGTCAAGCCTGAGGCCCGGCTTGACTTGGCTTGGCTTGATTGGCTTGACTAATTTACCAGGTATAACCCTAACCCTCTTAGTCGTCCCTCCAAAATTTGGGCGGTCAGGCAGCGGGGGTGGGGTGGGGTAGGTGCTTTGTCAGTCGTCTGCTTAGTAAGAAAGAAACAGAGCCAGGCCAAAAAAGGGGTGTGGGTCCCCAGGGTTAGGGATATATATGGAGGCTTGACTGGCTTGCCAAGCCGCAAGCCAAGCTCAAGACAAGCCAAGCCCAGCCAGTGCCAAGGCAAGACAAGCCAAGCCGCGGCCTGGTTTGGCTTGGCTTGGCTTATGAGGAGCCTTGATTTCCTCTTCCTGCGACTGGATCGCCCGCACTTGGCATCGTGATGGAAGCCCGATGTGGCTGCGTCCGGGTGGCATGGCGTTGGGGGACAGGGCGGGCTTGGCGCCACATGACGGTTATGCAAACTGCCGCGCAGCGGCTGAGTTGAGCAAGATCTGGATCTCGCGGGAGGGTAAAGCCCGAGCTGGATGTGGGTTGGGTGTGTTGATGGAGGGCTGGATACGCATGTAAAACCGACTCGACTCGACTCGACTTTCCCCATCAACTTGTAACTACCTGAGCATCAAGATCAGTTGGGACAGGAATCAGAAAGCCCCCAAGCCACAACGGCGACGGGTGCATGAGAGGAGGCATGACCAACCCCCCAAGGCGGTGAGAGAGCTGAAAGAGGATCGGGTCTCGGTGCTGAACCAATCGTGGTCCCCAGCGTGGCACGCTCGGCTCCCGACAAGCGGCTCGTCCCCCCTGCCGCCAAGGCCAATAGTCATTGGCATGCCATGCAGGCTCTCCCGTGGTCTGGACTGTTTGTGCGAGGCTCCCTGTGAGACTCTGGGAGCTTGACTTCACCAGCTGGAACATGAGCTGGGCCGTCAGCATACATATGGTGCAACCCAAGCGCAGGGTGATCCCGTATGCCTCACCGATGGGGGCGAGACAAGACTCTGGCCCGGCCAGACCACCACCCACCGCTGGCCTGCAGCTGCCCGCTGACTGACGTGCTGAGGTCCTGCGGTGGAGCATCGTCGTCGCATCCAGAGTGCGGCTGATGGCGCTAGCGCAAAGCCATGGCCTGTTTGGGGGTCCCAGACCCTCTCCAGCAGCAAATCTGCCTTGCCACTCGGGCGATTTAGGCGACTTTGTGTGTGGACGTGAGGCTCTGCTGTGGGGGGGCGTTCGAGGTTTGCTGGTCTCGCTGGTGGGAAGCTCCGGCGCGCCCTGGTTGTGTCTGGGCCGCTGGCTCGTGTAAAAGATGTCTGATTCCCCCTCCCTTAGTGGCCCGTAGCTGGTCCAGCCACATCTCTCGTTCTCACCACCACATTCGCTCCGCCAGCCAGCCAGCCGTTAGTCCTCGGGCCCCTCCGGTCGATCCTCGCCCACCATGGCCGACGCCGTCCCCCAGCAGGTGTATGCTGCGCCGTCAATAGCAGTCCAGCATCCCCCGAAGGAGCAGTACATCCAGCAGACGCCCGTCTGGGTGGTCATTGTCCGCGGCCTGCAGATTTTCTTCTCCATCATCATCCTGGGTATGGCGGGATACCTGATCCACGGGCACGCCATGGCTGCAAACGGCTTTGCCGTGGTTTGCGTGAGTCTCTCTCCGAGTCCAGCCCTCCACTTGTCCCTCGGTGACTGACTGAGCTGGCGTTCAGACCATCTTCACCTGGATCGTCGTCGCCTACGTCCTCATCTCGGAAAAGATGACGTCTGCCCAGAACCTGTACAACATCTGGGCGGTGCTGTCGCTCGACTTGCTCATGGTCATCTTCTGGCTGGCCTCGCTCGGCGCCAACGCCGCCCTCCGCGCCTCCTTCACCGAGACGGTGACCGTCACCGGCTGCTACTCGGACGGTAGCGCCGTCAGCGCCCACTACTGCAACGTCGCCAAGCGCGCTGCCATCGAGAAGCGCGCCGCCGTTGCCGGCCCCGTTGGCCTCGCCGTCATGAGCGCCATCGCCGGTGTCAGCGCTCTCAACTGGTATTACCCCTCCCCTCCCCTATCCCTCTCTCACCCACCACCCCAACCAACCAACCCACTAACCCCCTTCTTTCAGGCTCCTCTTCCTCGCCACCCTCATCTTCCACGGCCACACCTACCGCCTCTGGCATCAAGAGCACAAATCCTCCACCTCCCCCTCCGACCCGGCCACCGTCGAGATGAAAGCCCAGGGCACCCCCATGCTGGCCGCACAGGAACTCCAGGCCCCCGCGCCGCACCCCCAGTACAACGACACCGCATACCAGTCCCAGGTCTACCCCCAACAGCAACAGGCTGCCTACCCCCCGCAGGACGCCTACGCGCAACAGGCGGCGGCGGCGTACGCTGCCCAGCAGCCGACTCCGCCGCCCGGGGCGCAGTATGGCGGGTATGCGGACCCGAGTCAGGGGTATGCCCAGGGGGGTTATGTGAGTCCTCAGGGCACGCCGGCGCCGGGGCAGGGGTATTATCCGCCGGGTCAGCAGCCGGCGCAGTTGCCGGGTCACTAAGTGGAGGGTTGAATGGTTGGGGGGGAACGGGGTGTGGAAGATGGGGGTCGAGGGGTGCTGGCATGATGGGGGGGAAAGGGTTGGAGTGGTGTTATGGGAGCGGGTGCATGGTGTTTTTTTAGATCTTTTGCTTTTTTGATAAGGGTATTGCATGGTAATCTGGTCTCTTCCATGATGGTTGAACTTTGATGTTGTCCCCTGAGCTGAGAGTGGTTGACACCTCCGTTGTGTTTGGTGCTCCCCGGAAGGCGCGAACACCCTTCCGGCTGGCAAAACAGAGGAGAGCTGCAGATGTCTGCAGGAATACGGTTACAGGCACAAGACTCCTGCAAGCCAGAAAAGGGGCGGCTGCCGATGTCCGAACAGGTGCAGAGCGGTTCCTTGCCTTCCCGCGGCAGAACCTGGCCATTCACATCAGAAGATGATTGGGCGCGAGAGCATCAGTACCTGCATGACCATCTGGTCAGGGCCATAGCGAATCCTTTTTTGCCACAAATCACGCTCTGCACCTCGAGTGGCAGGGCCAACAAAGGGACGACAACCTGTCTCAAAACCTGCCCTGTCAAATCTACGACAGTGAATGACGCTAAACATTTATTCCTATCGTGCTCGGAGAATTCTTTTTCGTTGGTGTCGTGCCTTTGTGATCCCGTTATGACCCTTTTCGATACGAACATAGCATGAGTAGCCGGAAGTCTGCTGGCCCAACCCCCCCCCCCTATATCAATCACTCTGTTGACCCTTTCTCCAGAGACAGAACTTGAGAGTTGAAGAGAATCTATTCGTGTTTAGATTCCATGCAGCCACCCTAGGCTCCTTGTGTCTCCTGGGTTGAGTCCAGGGAGGATCACCGACCTTGCTGCTGCGTATAAGTTAAAATCTGACCCCTGATTGCCAGGGCTCAGGTAAGTATTTTGCCCATCGTCTCATTTCCATACCGGCATGCTGGAGCTCCTACGGCTGACAACACAAGAGAAAACAGAAGCATAGTTTGGGAGACTGTCCTTGTCCTGTGCCTCATCTAAATTCTCAACTTCTCACAGCAGCCAGCAGATACGTCTGAGTACCACTTTTTGGTGTGTTCTTTTCTTCCTCCCCTTTTCCTAAGCCTCTCTTGCTCTCAAGGCAGCCAGTGATAATGTTCAACCTGGACTACTCTTAGTGAGCTTTCTCTTGCGCCCTTTTCACCCATCACCCCCCTTCCCTCCCAATTCCCTACTGGTTTTCAACAAGGCGAGTTGCCAATAGGTCCAGTGCCATCACAAACTGCAGGAGAAATATTCAGCAGTCAATACTGTGGAGACCTGATCTAGCTCCTACGTTGTGAACCTTTCTTGCCCCCCTAACTCCCCATCTTCTTCCTTTATTCTTTGCAACTCTCTCTTGAACCAGAGCAGAGATAGTCTGGCGGCCGATATTACGGAGGCTGGATCCGGTTTTCATTTGGTGAACCTTTCTTGCCCCCCTAAGCTGCTACCTTCTCTCTTCCTGCTTTCCTTGCCACTATCTCCCTCACCATCAATTACAACCGGAAAGATATTTGGCGGCCAATAAGACTAAGGCTTGCTCTGGTTCCAATGTTGCCCCTTTCTTCGCTGCCTAGCTGGCCCCCCCGGCCCCATCTTCTTCTTCCTCACTTTCTAACTATCTCTCACCTTCCCCCCACCCCCCTTGCCACCAACAGAGACCGGAGTAGAGATATTGGGGCGGCCAATAACGTGGAGGCATAATCCGGCCCCCATCGTGATTTTTTTTCTACCCCGTGCAGCAGCTCCCCCCTCCTCTCCTTTCTCCCCTTGCCACCATCTGTCACCTTCCCCCCTCCTTCCCTCACGATAGCGGAGATATCAGGCGGCGAATCACAGAGGCATAACCCGGCCCCCGTCGCGATTTTCTTTCGTCGTCGTGTAGTTGCCGCCCCCTCCTCCCCTTTCTCCCCTCGCAACCATCTCTCACCTTCGCTGCCGTTCTTCAGAAGCAGAGATATTAGGCGGCCAATAACGCGGAGGGCTGATCCGGTTCCCACATCGCGAACTTTTTTCGTCCCCGTGCAGTTGCTTCTCGCTTCTCTTTTTCTCCCCTCGCAGCTATCCCACCCCCGTGACAGCCAGAAGCTGAACCCAAGCAGCAGATCACTCCCACCACCCACACCCATAACCGCAGCCTCTTCTCCCCTCTCGCAGCGTCTCCCTGACTTCCCCCCGCAACATCAGAGGGCCTCTCCCCAGCCTCTTCTTGCTGCCGTCATCCGTCTGCGCTGGTCAACAAACCCCAACCGACCACCACGACGCCCGCCTCCGTTTCCAGCACCTCCAACAGGCAGCCCAGGGCAGCCGACCTAACCAACGTCCTTCCCTTCACAAACAAACCACATCACCCAAGCGCCCACATCAACACGAGGCTCAACAAGCGCCCACATCAGTCCAACTCAAGATTCGCATCAGCCAATCGCCACCCTCAACATCAAGATCAGGACCCCCCGCTCAACACCAAGGTCAAGATGCTCCCCAAGATCGAAATCGCCCACGCCTTCATGGCCATGGTGTCTGCGGCGCTCGCGCAGGGCCTGACCGAGAAGATTGCGCCGCCGGGCTCCGTCCCCGCTGGCTGTGTGCAGTCCTCTCCGGGGGAGTTTGAGATCACGATTGTCAAGCTTGCTGGCGACTTTACGAAGCAGAAGGAATTGGCTGTTGAGGTATGTCTTCTTGTCTGTTTTTTGTTTCTTCTTTTCGTTCGTGTGGTTCCTGGGCTTGGGTGTCGACCGACTGGTCGAGGCACCTGGGCTACCTGCCTACCGATGAGCCTACATCCTCTGTTGGGGGACTGGTCGGTTGGAGGGCTCGGTCAGGCCCATCGCTCGTGGGAGCGAGTTTCTAGAGGAGTTCCTTCTCAGTGAGCGGCTTTGAGCACGTTTGAGGCCTTTTCCACGCAGCATCGAGGCCTCGGGGTCGATCCTGGGAGGGGCTAATGCCTTGACGTCGCTTGCGAAGTGTGATGGATCATTTGAGGTCACTCGAGCAGTGCCGTGGCAGCTCAGCGGCTGGATCAGCTCTTTGAGGTCAGCTCACAGGGAGAGGGACTCATCGAGGTCTTCCGAGGCATGCCTCTTGCTGCGGCCCTTTGACGAGACTCGGCCAAGGTCGGTTCCTAGTGGGCCAGGCTCTCGGGTGATCGGTCTTCACCGAGATCCGCTCTCGGAGGTTGGGCCATAGCGAGCGGCCGATGCCTCTCGGCTGATGTCGAGCGAGATCTTCTCCCTGAGCTTAACGGGCAGGGGATCAGCTTCCCGGTTGGTCGCTGGGGATGCCCTTCATATGCGCAGACCCCCAACCCATTTCCACATCGTCTCAGCCTTCTCCAAAACAGCTGCTAACCCCTACCTCTCACAGAACTCGGCAGGCTGCGCAGGCGGCGGCACCCTCGTCGCACAGCTGACCGACGGCGTGCTGGTGGACGACCACAACCGGACGGGCTACATCGCGTCCAACTTCCAGCTGCAGTTCGACAACCCGCCGCAGTCGGGCGCGCTCTACACGGCCGGCTTCTCGAGGTGCGGCAACGACTCGCTCGCGCTGGGCGGGTCGGCGACGTTCTGGCAGTGCGCGTCGGGCACCTTCTGGAACCTGTATGACCGCTGGTGGGCCGAGCAGTGCGAGCCCGTCGACATCCTGGTGCTACCGTGCGGCGGGAGCAAGCAGCAAGGGGCCGAGACGGTCGTCGGCAGCGCAGGGGTGGCCACCACGGTGGTCATCCCGCTGAGTGACGGCCAGCCGCAGGTGATCACGACGGTCACCACCATCCCGATCTGCCAAATCGGCGATGGTAAGTGCCCACTTTCCCTTTCTTCCACGCCCTTTCACGCCCTTCCCCTCCCGTCCCATCCCACCCCATCGCATGTCATTGTCCCAGACATCGTCCCCACCCCGCACCCCCCAAGACCACCCACAATTAACAACACTTGCTTACCCACCAGGACAAATCCAGGGCCACACGGCCCCCTGCACGGGCGCCAGCGCCCCCACCACCGCGGCCGTCTCGCAGGCCCCCGACGGGCAGGTCGAGGCGACGGCGACGGCCTCGCGGCTGCCGCCGTCGGCCCCAGCCTCCGCCGTGCCGGTGCCCACGGCCGCGCCGCCGGTGGATTCCGTCGCTGTGCGCGGCGAACCCCGTGGCGCGGTGGGTGCCGTCGTGGCGGTTGTGGCGGCGGTTGTAGCGGTGGGGGTTGCTACTTGCCTGTGAGGGGAGGGGCAAGTTTCTTTTTCTTAACAAGGCACGGGGAGGATGGGAGGACTTGCGGTTTGGGAGGGAAGGAAAGGGGGGGTGATATTGGGAGAGGAAGAGGGGGGGATAAAGGGCCGTAGGCAGCAGAATAAAGACCTGGGGTGAATTGCGGTGAATCATGGTGAGCCCAAGTACGTGTGGTGCGTGATGATGCATCTTTGCCCTTCGTGTTTCAACCCTTGAGATGCGCGCGCGGTGGCACTTTCGACACGCTGGAAACAACAGAACAAAGATGACAAATGGCGAACGGCGTCACATTGGCCGTCATCCATTTGGGGAGGGATCTGGATCTTTGATTCAAGAAGGCAAAGTGGAAGAAGGATGACATGGAGTCGGAGAAAAGGAACTACTGCTTGGGACGTGGGGCTGGTTCGCCCCTGCAGGATGTTACTCCAGGGCATGTGATAGTGGTTAACCGCTGCAACCGCCTGGGCTTCAGTGGGGCCCATGGTGCTCCGGGCGTTTATCCGATCCGGGACGCGCTTCAATTTGGACGCCAGGCCTTGATCGAGATTCTTGATCTCTTTCATGTCGCGACCACACACCATCCCAACCCCCCCAACCAACTGCTACCATGTCGGAATACTGGAAGTCCACGCCAAAGTACTGGTGCAAGCACTGCAGCACCTACGTGCGCGACACCAAGCTCGAGCGCACCAACCACGAGGCCACGGCCAAGCACCAGGGCGCCGTCAAACGCTCCCTGCGCGACCTGCACCGCAATGCCGACCAGAAGGAGCGCGACAAGGAGCGCGCACGGCGCGAGGTCGAGCGTCTGAATGGCGTCGTCTCAGGGACCGGTGCCAGCAGCAGCAGCAGCGGCGCTACCGCGGCCACATCACTAACTGGATCAAGACCAGGCGGCGGCGCATACGGCGCACCACCACAACAAGCCTCGCAGGCAGACCGACAGAAGCAGCTCGAGCAGCTGGCCGACCTGGGCGTCAACATCCCGACCGAGCTGCGCGGCAACATGGCCATGGCGGGCGAGTGGACAGTCACGACAACAAGAGTCGTCAACAGCGGCAGCGGCACTTCAGACGGCCCTTCCGCCGAGAGCCGCGCAACCGGCGTAAAGAGGGAGAGGGAGCGGACTGAGGAAGAGAAGGAACAGGATGAGGCCATCAAGGGACTTTTCAAGCGGCCGCGCAAGTGGGGGATCGATTCCAAGACCATGCCCGCCGACGAGGACGCCGAGCTCGAAGCACTGCTCAGCGGGCCGCTCGTCAAGACGAAAAAGGAGGAGGACGCCGAGACGACACCTATTAAGCCCGAGGGCGTCAAGACAGAGTACTCCACCGGAGAGATGCCTGAGGACGACGGGGCACGGTCAGTCAAGCACGAGCCGTTGCCCGTTGTTGTGAAAACGGAACCCATGGAGGAGCAACTGGGGGATGACGTTGGCGCACCCAACGAGAGCGCGCCTGGAGGAGGCACACCAGCCGCCGAAGCACCGGCCGTCGTGTTCAAGAAACGGAAGCCCAAGACCACGCGCCAGAAGTAGAGTCCGCAGTGGCTTCTGCCGATCCCACTCGACGAGTATCGAGGACCTCATGCACAGACGGATGGGGCGCGTCCAAGTGCCGATTACGGGAGCTCGTCGGTTTTCTCGGAAGCCCTACCGCATCGGGCCTCGTCGTGGATGCCGTCGATGCCCGGGGTTGGACGCCGCTGCATTTTGCCTGCCTGTTCGGTTGCTGGAGCGAACCCTTGGCCAGGCGACCGCCGCGCAGCTGCTCTTGCAGCATGGCGCCAATGTCCGCCAACGGACCAACAGCGGCTGGACCCCGCTGTCCCTCGCCGTACTCTGCGCGAACCTGGACCTGGTGAACCTTCTGCTGGATCAAGGCGCCTAAGTCGACGACCTCTACCGCCGCGCCGGCGGAGGCGAGACCGAGCCCGCCCGGGTCCAGGTCGGCCGTGTCGTCTTTGTCGGCGAAAGGGAGCCCGACTGGCCCATTGCGCCGATCCCCAAGATGGCGGCGCAACTGTCGGTCACCATGGCTTCGGTCGCGACCCTGCTCGGAGCCCGGCTGGGCATCTCGGTCGCCTGCCAGCCGCCGCCACAACCAGGAGAGGCAGCCCCCACTATCAACCTCCGCACGCTGCAAGCCCAGTTTGTGTGCACCGCCCGTTCGGCCTGGACTGGAGGGGACGCCCCAGCTACGCGGAGGCCGAGTTTGAGGAGTGCATGCATATGGCTTTCAGGAGGCTTGATAATCTGGGCCTGGTGGCGTGGATTGTGTCCGCCCGCCCGTGGCAGCCGGCGATGCTGAGGCGGCATACGGTCAGGCCAAGCCAAGCGAGCAGGGGCGGGTCGGGGGTATGGGGGGCTGTGGGATGCCTTTCCAACCTAATTAGGCACTTTGGTGTGTTTTTTTACTGGGTTCTGGCTATCATTATAGTTGAATGAATTGGGGTTTCTCAATGTACGGCGTTTTCGATGGGTGGCCGACGGCATTTGCCCAGCTGCAACAGAAGCACGCGGTGTTTTCCCATGGGCGAGTATATTCAGAGAAGAAGCCAACTATTTACAGAAATCAACAACGCACAACCGGGTTGCTTGAGAAATCCTCTTCCTCCCCCGGTGCTAACCCCCTCCCACCAATCATTTTCATCCCTCATAACCCCGTAACAGAGTTCATCGTCACTCATCACTCATAACCCCTCTCCCCGTGCCCCTCCCCACGCCCCTTCCCCATCCCCTCCATCCCCATCCTGCCCCCGTTGGCAAAAGAGCCCCCCCTCAAGCACCAATCTTCCCCTTCAACCAAGCCGGCGCCGACACCATCGAGTCGGCCGTGTACAAAAAGTGCGCGGGCGCGATAAACAGCGTGCCGTAGCACACCGCATCGCTCAGGTTGCAGTACACCTTTGTCTTGTCGGACGAAAAATTGGGGATCTTCCCGCCATTCTGCACATTCTTCGTATACCCAAACAACACCACGCCCTTGATCTTCTCCTGCACGTTGGCCGGCAACTGGCTGATAGAGTTCGACATGACCGCCGTGCCTTGGGAGTAGCCGCCCGCGACGATGGCGGCGGACGGGCATTTGGTGGCGGCGAGCGTGAAGAGGCGCTTGGCTTCGTCGATGGCGGATTGGGAGGTACCCGCCGGGAGGAAGTTTTCGGCGAGACCGGCGGTGTAGGGCCCGCCGACGCCTTGGACCCAAAGGGAGCCGGGGTAGGAGGTGGAGAGGCCGGAGGCGACGTTGGGCCCGGCGGAGGATCCCTGCAGGGGGTTAGTCGAGTGATTTGGGGTGGGTACACAGGAAGAGGAGGAGGGGGTGAGGATGTACCATGTTGCCGACCTCGGTCGAGGCGCGGGCAAAGATGAAGATGACGCGCGGGCAGTTGGAGGCACTGCCGGCTTCAAGGTCGTTGCGGGTGGAGGAGGTCTGGCGGGCGGCGAGGAGGGCGGGGGCGTCCTCGGCCGGGGCGGGGGTGGAGGGGAGGGCGGCGGCCAGGGTGGCGGTGGTGAGGAGGGTGAGGAACTTCATTGTGGTGGTTGGAGTGGGTTGGTGGTGGTGGTGGTTTGTTTGAGGTGAGGTGAAAAGAAAGTATGCTGTAATGAGAGAAGCTGGATGGGTTGATGAGCTGGAGTGGTTTAGGTTGAGGGTGAGGACGTTGATGGTCTACTTAAACACCAAACCTCCACCGCCCTCACCACCATCGCGAATCCATCCCCCATCACCAACCCCACCAACCCCCCCTTCCCCAGGTTTTCCCCATGGGGTAGACACCCACCCAACCCCTGAGCGCACACATTCCCCCCTGGCACTGACATTCCCTGACGCACACCACCCATCAAAAACTACCGAGGCTCCGCAAGCATTCCTAATCTGGGTCTAGCGCGGTGGGTTTCAGACCTCAATGAGGCTCTGGACGCGAATCTGGGCTTGGGACGGCGGCTCGGCCCCGGTGCCGATCGACTCTAAATCGCTTGGTGGTCCACTGGGGGATGGATGGGTTGCATGCGCGGGGTTCATCTGGGGAATCCCTGGAGGCGGGGTCCGCCGTCGTGTAACCTCGTCGCCCACGCGGGTTCGTGATGGGCGGGGTTTAGCGTGCTTCCCCGCATTCTGGGGTCTTGGGGTCGGGTCAGGGGCCGCCGTTGGGTGGGTTGTGGGGTTGGAAGGGGCTGAGAGATGGGCGTTTCGAGATATGCCTCCGACCGTCTTGATCTGCTTATCTGCGGCTCAAGAAGGCAAGTGCCGAGGTGGATGACGGGGCGATGATAGGCGTTGTTATGGAGAGCAGCTCGCTTGCTGGCGAGTAGCCCGAAGGAGATGGGTTTGCGAACGCGGACTGCTCAACCTGGCGATCTTGGAGGGGCGGAAGATGGACGAAAATGGCCAAGTACGGGTTGGTGATGACGCCTCTGGGTGGTCTCGATGCTTCTTGGGGTCGACGTCTCCCGAGGACCGAGGATGGCCTCCCTGGGGTAGGTCGGTTAAGCTGCATTGCATTGCCGGCGAGGGTACCGTGCCGCCCCCGCGTCGTATGAGGCCAGAGAAGTCTGCGCGGGAAGGGGTAAAGGCGAAGGCACGGACCTTTCTGGCAGGGCTGTTTACGGTGCGACCCTCACTGGGACTTGGAGCATGGCAGTTGGGCCGATGTTAGGCGCCTTCTCATCCGCTGCCGGGCAAAATCAAATCAACTTCATGTCGCCATGTCGCCATCCCCCTATCTCGGCGCGCGAGAGGGCACAAGGTGACAACGCACGAGGCCGGGGAGTGATGGCAGCAAGGCTCGTCAACGAGGCGTTGTTGATGTGTTGCTGTGTGGTGCCGAAGAGGGAGTCCAATCTCCATCGATACACGCCACGCCGTGGTCATCCAGTCCATTGTCATCCATCTCCGCTACCCCTACTCTCATCGGTCCAGTTCCATCAGGTCTTTCTCCTGCTCATCCCCCTCTCCCAACACCTGCCCCACCTCCTCCGCCCACTCCTCCATCCTCCTAAACCCGTACAACCCTTCTCACGCCCAATCCCCCCCCTCCCCGCCCCTCGGCACCGCCGTCCCAACAGCGGTGACCACCTGCCCCAGCCAACCTACACATATCCCGACCGAATCCACACCCCCCATCTCCCCAGCAACGGCCACCGACCCCCCCGAATACCACTCGAGCACCGCCACCCCCTTTCCCTCCACCCAATCCCGCACGACACCCACCAGCTTCTCCTTCCACAGCCTCACCCGCCACTCCTGCGCGCGCCACGCCTCCCTCACACTCCCCTCCCCATCCCACGGACAAAACACCACAACCTGCACCGCCCCCCGCTCCGGCACCGTCCGCACCATCAGCGCAACCCCCAACCGCCGCAGCCCCGCGCCGTCCCTTGCCTCCTGGACCGTCGCAAACCACGGCGTGAGCAACCCCGCCACCTCCCGCGTGCCCATGCCCGTGCCCGTGTCCATCTCAATGTCGCCGTCGTCGTCCCGGTCGTGACCGCCGCTGCCGCGGAACAGGATCTCGCCCGCGAAGCTGAGGAACTCGTCCAGGTGCGCAAACTGCCGTGCCTGCCGGGCTGACGGCTCGGTCCACTCCCTGCGCTCGTGGGAGGTCAGGAAGGCGATGGGGGCGGGGAAGAGGGCGGGTGGATACTGTGCGCGGGGGGTCGGGGCGGTGGTGGTGGTGAGGAGGAGGAGGCGGAGGGCGGAGGTGGGGGTGTGTTTGGTGGGAAGGGGAGGGAGGAGGGAGGGGGGGCTGCTGCTGCTGCTGCCGGCGGTGGGCGTGGTGGGGGGCGTGGTGTTGTTGCTGCGGCTGTGGTTGCGGTCGTGATGGCGGCTGGGGTGGCGGGCTTCACGGCACCAATCTCGCGGAAGGTGAAGGCCCCAAACAGGTTCTCAATGGGCGCGGGACGTCTAGGGAGGGCAATTGGCGCGGGCTGAACTTGGGTCTCGGCCGTGGACAGCTGGCCAGCCTCTCGTCTTGTTGCCTCGTCATGAGCTCGGAGGGCGTGATGTCGCAGCCGTGCTGCTCGCGCCCGTCGCCCGCGGCGATTTGCCACGACAGCGACGGATCGCCAAGGGCCACAAAGGTTGCCACTCGGGCCACACAATGCGGGAAACGGCGGCCAGAATCGTGCCTACCCGCCCCCTCAGCCTCCGTCACGCTGCGGCTGGCGATGTTGGGCCCCGGCAGCAGGCCGTAAACCGCTCGGCAGCCGCCATACTGCTGAACGGCCGCCCAGGGGCGAAGTAAAGGCCCGCGAGGGCAACGGCGCGTTTGAGGTTGAACTTGTTGGGCATGGTGATTTTGCTGCGTGGGAGAGAGACAGACTCCGGATGGCGGAAGGAATGACAGTTGAGAGAAGGCGTCAGCCTTTTTATAAAATTCGGGACCATTGACGCGCGCTGATAATGACCGCGGGCAGGGGAAGGAGCTGCAATTTGTTTTGTTCATTTCCATTGTCCTACGAGAGGATGGACAGGTTATGTGACGGAAGGAGCCGGAGGAAACGAAGGGAGGGCCAAAATAAAGGAAAAAAGTGCTGCAGACGCAAATAGAACAAAAAGAGGGAGGATGTGGTGGTTCAGCAGTCTGGGCAAAGTACCTCTCGAGCCCGAAGGTTGATCCACTAGGCATACAGCCTCATACCAGTGCACCAAACTGGAGTTTGTCAGGGTGGTATTTGTGTTGGAGGCAGGACCTGGCAGCCGGGCTTATATACCTCCTGCCTTCTCCTTCCTTCCTCATGCCCCTTGCCCCCAACAGACCCTGGCCTCTTGCCCTTCATCCCAACTTGACATTGCCTTTCTCTGACTGCTTGTCTTCCTCTGGCTGCTTGCCTTCCTCTGGCTGCTTGCTTTCATCTGACTGCTTGCCCCCTGGTCACTGCTTGCCTCTTCGTCACCATTTTCCTCACACACGCGCAACCTCCAGGCTTGCTCCCGTCCTCCCTCTGATTCGCCTCACCGCCTCGCATCCGCCTGACCCCCTCTCATCCTCCTGGTTTCCTCCCACTCGCTTGACCCTCTCATTCATCTCTTGTTGCTCAGTTCCCAATCGCATGGCCTGGCAGATTTGAACGTTGACGAGGAGCGGACACCCGTGTCCAAGCACTACCTGTCCATTCCTTGCCATTGAGTCACACAAATCAAAAGCCCGAGTCGATAAGTCTCATCCCCTTTCTTTAGTCTTCACAAGAATCCATGCTCCTGGCAATGGGACCACTGGCTGACTACGGTATAAACAATCCCATGTAGGTCAGATCCAGCGCACCCCGGTCCGACCGAACCCGGGCCAAGCCTTGATCGTCCGATGTTACTGCGCACGCGTGGTCTTCCCTCGAGCTACCACCGCCGATGGCAAGACTGCGGAGATGACGTCGAAAGCGGGGCTTATCTGTGTCATATCCCCAAGGTCACCACCGCACAATGACATAACCTCACCGCGGGAAAATCGCGACATCAAAACGAAGCGACACCCCAATTCCTCTCCCTCCCTCATCTCAGCTGTCCACACAGGTTGTCAATCAGAGACGATCCCATCCAAAACCCGCTTCCCCCGGACCATCACCTAACATGGCTGCGCATCAAAACATCGGTTTCCCCACCCTCTACGACGACCAGAAGGGCCAGAAAACCCACAAGGAGGGCGAGGCCGAGGCGCTAAGACGCCACACGGGCGAGAATGTCGAAGGGTTTACGGCCAGTACGTAGCGTCACGCGACCGCACACCACCCACAAGATCAGCAGAGGCAGGGCTAATGCGGAGGCGCTGGGGTGAACAACAGAGAGCCGAGGTGGCGAAATCGACCGCCTCCAGGAGCAGGAAGTCAGTTTCCATCTCCAACCTCCTTCCCAACCCAAGAATCGGATTGCTGACCACCGCGGCCGCAACGCGAAACAGATTATGAAACAGCAGGCCGAAAGGATGAAGACGGACGCGACTCTGGCCGTACGTTCACACATACTACCCCATCCACGCACCCGTGTGTGTTGATTCTGGGTGTGGGCTGACCCAGCAACCAGGCGACACTGCACAACAACAAGCCCGCCAAGGGCGCCGCCATCGACAATGAGCTGTACGGGGAGGATCAGGAGACGGTCAAGAAAATGGACGAGGCGGCCGCAGAAAAGAAGTTGCGGCATCCCAGGCACGGGCTCCAGTAGCGGTGTGTGCTGCGCAGTGAACATTTAGTGGAGGCTGGACTGCCTGGGGGCTGGTGTTTTGTTTATTTTGTCGAGTCTTGGCAGGGGTGAGGCTGAAATGTGAGGCTGATATGCGAGGCTGCGGCGAGAGAAAATTGAAAAAAATGAAGAATAACTAACTAGTTGGTTAATCAAGACCAAGTCAAAAAGACATTTTGGAGGCATTTCACCGTCGCTGTCGGAATGATGCGACCTGATTCTTCGTCTGATAGGCCGGGCTCGTGTCTCCGCGTTCAATCCTCAACAACTTTCCGAAAGCCCTTCCTGCACCGAATGCGGGACGCCGAACACCGAAACCGATGTCTATTAAGGAAAGGATTTAATTTAACCCAGCCCGACTTGACAGAAAGGTCCAAGTTACGATAAACGGCATCAAACAGCATCCAACTTCGTAACTACGGAAGTCCATGAACTTTGCCAGGAAGAGCACGACGCTGACAGACACTGACAAAGGTCCACAAATCCCAACCACGGCCAGACTTTTCGCCCACCAGGTCCAGAGCGGCCCATCCACCATTGGTGCCAAACGGCAGAACAAACCCGCGGTGGCGGATCGCCGGGCTGATCAGAGGAGTCTCCAGCCCGCAATCGGCATATCGCCTTCCCCATATGTATAACCGCGCGAGACGCACGTGGCCGTCCGCCTCGCCTCTCCACGCCCTCGCGGTAGTTGCACAAGAGGTTCCTTACTCGGGCGCGACGGGACGGGTGGGGCACGCCCGGGGAGTCCCTCCGTCGTCATGGAGAGCCGTGCACTGCAGCTCTCGCTCAGTAATGGTGCGGTAATCTCGCCGGGCGGTTGTGGTCCAGGCCGATCTCATGTCCCGGGCTTGACTGTCCTGGAATAAAGGTATCTCCAAGCAGATCAGCCATGACTGTAAAAGCCGTTGCCACCGCGGCCACTTGCCACAGTTGTTCAAGAGTCATAGATAGAGCGTATGGATGGACTTGGAGCCCGCGGAGATCGTATTTCCACCGTGCCCAGCTCCGATAGGTGAGCTTCCGCCGCGTGTGGAGGTGAACCATGTCAGAGGTCGAGCAGCATGGATGTCCTGGACGTCACGCCCTCTCCCGACCGAACTGTCACCAAGCCCGTCTCGATAAGAACACCTCCCCTCTCCCCGACCACTTCCACATCCCACCCCATCCGCCATTCTCTCCCCCGTCCACATCCCACCATGTCATGACCACCACGCCCATATCGCCATACCATGGCGGCATCGCCGGGCACCACCGGCCCGCCTCCTCCCGATTCCGCCCTATCTCACGAAAACAATGGCCACTTCCTCCTGACCTTCATGGGCGCCCTGACCGGCTTCGGCCTCCTCTTTGTCGCCGCGCGGGTCTACTGCCGCCTGATCTCGCAGAAGCGGTTGTTTGTCGAGGATTTCATCGTCATCCTCACCGCCGTATGTCCCCCCCCCCCCCCCCCCCCCCCCCCCCCCCCCCAGCCACTTCGGCCCTACACCACTCCCAATTTTCTGACCGGGTGGCAACAGGCCCTCATCATCGCCCACGTTGCCTTCGCCGCCATGGCCGTCGAGCACGGCGCCGGCCGGCACATGGTCGCGCTTCGCCCCGAGCAGATCCAGGGTGCCATCTTCTACGCCATGGTCGCCGCCCTGCCCGGGGTTATGGCCTTCACCCTCCCAAAATTCGCCGTCGTCATCCTGCTCGCCAAGCTCCTTAACCCGGGGAGGTGGCACAGGATTGCCATGTGGGTTGTGTCGGTCGTGTACTTTTCGTCGTCGGTCGTCACGGTCATCATGGTGTGGGTGCAGTGCACCCCGGCCTCGACGCAGTGGGGCGCGGCCAAGGGGAGGTGCTGGAACCCAAGGGTGATGTTTGTGTATACGGTTGTGCATGGAGCGTGTGGCGCGGTGTTTGATTTGTATTTGGCGATTTATCCGACGGTGGTGATGGCGAGGATGGTGCAGCTGACGTGGAAGGCCAAGGCGGCGCTGTCGTCGGCGTTGGGATTTGGGTATTGGTGAGTGAAGCTGGGAGGGGAGGGGAGCCAGGGGGTGGTGGGTGCTGACTGGATGGGATTGCAGTGCCTGTGCCGTCGCCGCGTACAAGTGCTACACTTTGTCGAACTTGTTTGAGCGGCGGGACTTTACCTACAAGATGAACGATATCGTTCTGTGGACCAAGTAAGTAGCTCCGTCCCTGTTCTCCCTCCCCCTTTTTCCAACCCCCCTCACCGATTTCCCAACCCCTTTCCATCTAGCCCACCCCAACATCCCTCTAACACCCCCCAGCATCGAGGGCAACTGCGTCCTCATCGGGGCCTGCATTCCGACCCTCTACCCGCTCATCAAGAAACTCTTCGGCGCGCGCGCCCTCGCCGCCTCCTCCACCCCGCAGCACCTTCACATCGTCACCTTCGGCTCCCACCCCAAAGAGAAACCTCCCCAGCCACCACACCACCACCACCCCCACCTCATCCTCCACAGCAACCTCGAAGACTCCACAACCTACGTCGCCGACGCCGACGCCGACGACTTCGACATCACCCCGACCACCATCACCAATGCCACCACCGCCGCCACCTCCCACTGCACCAACACCAACACCACGCTCGAGGTGGAATCGGGCAGGGGGAGGGGCCCACAGCGCTGGCGGTATGTTGTCCTGCAGGACGATCCCGAGACGCCGCCGCCGGTGAGGGTGGGGAGTGATGGGAACAGCACGGCGGAGCAGTGGGCGGCTGAGACGGTGGCGAGGCTGCAGAGGCTGCAGGTCAGGGTGGAACAGTGGAGGGTGGGTACGCCGCCGGGGTGGATTTAGATTGTCTTCTTGGGTTCTTTTCTTCCACCCTCCCCCCTTTTTTTCTCCTGTTTTCTTTTCTTCCCTATTTCTTCCCCCTGTTTCCCCTATTTGTTCCCTATTATTGTTTCCTCTTTTTCTTCTGTCTTATTTTTTAATGGTTTGTTCGGTGTTCAGGGGTAAATCGGAAGGCGGTTGGTGTTCAGTGTTCGGCGTTGTGGTATTGTGCACATCAACGGGGCGTGGTGTTGATATGTGTGTAGTTAGTAGTGAACATTGTAAAGTTTCATTACTCCAGACGGCGGACGGTTCTCAATTGCCCCGTCCCCTCTCCCTTGTATCTCAGAGACGTGGTTGATGGAAATGGTACTGCCGCTTTGTCGCTGTGCTGCCCATCGACGCAGAGGATGTTGATAGCGGCCGAGGAATTTGTTCCTGAGACTATCCTTCCATCTCTTCCAGATAGACACTTGTGCTCGAGACTCAAACAATCATTACACGGCTCTTGTATACTGATACCTTGGTCTTGGTTGTAGGCATTGCCGAATTCCCCCACGACTTCCGGAACTTATCCAACTCAGAATGGCACTCCTATGCTGCCTCGCGGCCGCTCCAAACCCCACCTCGTCTCCAAGATCCTAGACCCCCGAAATCATCTATCCCCGAGATCCTCTCCCCCTGAAACAAAACCTCTCAGCCACACTCTCGGCATATGCCACCGGCGATATATACGATACGGCCGTCTTGACGTCCACGCAATGTCGAAGTTGCTCCGAGATAGATTTAAATACATGGGTCAAACCGACGATTCCTGCCTCATTCCTAAGGTCCGTAGCGCGAGTTGTGAGGACGCACTTGCCTTTTATATCACCCCGCTCTCCACCATTTTTCTCCCGATGGCTCCTTACCTCGCTCTTTCTGAAACTTCGTTCTCTTTCTCCACCCATTCTTACCGTCCGCCAGCCAACCTCTGCAAATAAAGCCACCCCCGAGCAAGAAAAAGGCAGGAAAAATGCCGACCACCCAGGCGACCCCGTCGGGGAAGAAGCAGGGCAGCGACGACGAGCAGCAGCAGCAGCAGGAGGAGGAAACCCAGCTGGCCGCCAACCCCCTCCCCAGGCGCCGCCCCTGGCACGCGGTGTGCCTGGCCCTCCGCGGCGAGATCGAGATGTCGCACCGTGGGGAGATCTACGAGAATTCGGTCCGCCCCGTGGGCCCGCCGCGCGTGTGCCTCGACACCGTGCAAGAGATGCGGCAGGAGGCGCATATCCAGTCCTGCAACCGCTCCGTCCCCGTCTTCTTGTGGCCCGTCGAGCCCCCCCTGCCGCCTAAGACGAGGGCTCTGCTCCTAGCTGCGCTGCACAACTTCCTTTACCGGACCTGGTTAGTTCATACTTCCTCCTCGCTTGCGTACCCTTTCCGGCTGATGTCTGTACACCCGCTCCGGCAGGTTTAAACCCTTCCGGTCCGAGATCGACTGGGGCCAGTTCATCGCCCAGACCTTTGAGATGGAGCCCGATGTTATGACGCGTGCCATCGAAGCACCCGTCGACATGGCATTCTACGCGGCGTACCTATGTCGAGCGATCTACGCCCATGTCGACGCAACCAAACGCTGGCTGATGGCCGCCATCATACGCTGGAATATGGCACCCGAGGACCCGCACACCCTCTGCCTGCGTCCCCTTTTCCGCGCCGTGGCCATCATCATCAAACAAACCGCATACAGCATCAAAGTCCGCGACATCGGCCAGCTGCCCATCCTGCTCGTCCTCACCGGCATCGAGGAAGGACTCAGCGCGCCCATCACCTTCGAGCTTGTGGCGTGCCAGATCCACGCTCTCCACAGCCACACCGGGCCCTTCGCCTCGATCCAAGCCGCCGAGACCAGCCTGGCCACAGCCGTCCGCTTTGTGATGGACCTGGAGAAGCGAGAGGAAGCTGCCTTTGGACCGCGGCCCGACCCCCGCACAACGAACATGCTCGCGGTGCGCACCCCGTACTTGTCTCCCTGCACAATATGGACAGTTTACCAAGAGAACGGGTGGGACGGCAAAGCCGACCTGCCAGCGGGGTCGAGCGCGACGTGGGTTGACACGGCCATCTACCCGTATTGGATAGGCGAGGGTGCCAGATGTGAGGAGGTGATCGCGGAAGAGTGGGAGAGGGACTGCCGCCGGCTGGCCAGGGATGCCGAGGACGGGGGAGAAAAGTCCGAGTAGCGGGGATGGGCTCGGGAGGACAGAAGCAGATGTACAAGTAGCCCTACACCCCATCAGGGCCGGCAGTTTTCAACAACATTTAGTTAATAGTTAATATTTCAACACCAACACTTGACTCCTCAAGTTGCGCCATCAGTGGACAGCCTGTTACGAGTCCCTCGCGCGACATCGCCAACTTTCTCGACAGACCCATACGATTGAACACAACTAAAAATGTTCAAATCGCCCTTATTTCAACGCATGCTTCTCCTCATCCCAATACTGACCCGACAGATCCCCCGCTGGCGGAACCTTGTTGCGCCCATCCAATTTGCGGTAGGTGAGGGAGTCGAGGTCGACGTTGAAGAAGAAGGTTCGAACCTTGTATCGGCCATTAGCTTCCATTCTCAACTGATCACGTACATACACCCTTATCCCTTGTTTAATTGTCATGCAGCCAGAGAACGGGGCCGGAAGGAAGAAAGGAGAGAGAAGGTGGAAGGGGAACACTGCAAAGGAGAGAAAAAGAAACAGATAAGGGCTTACACTGATACCATAAATATGCTTCGGCGCGTATATCTCGCGGAAGTCGATGCCGATGCTTGCACCGCAGTGCTTGCAGAACATCTGATCCTTGTTCTTTGTGTTGAAGCGGTAGTTGCTGCAGCGGGCGCGGCTGTCGTTGTGCCAAGTGACAGATGAGGCCTCCGGGTCTGTATGTCTCTGCTTTAGCTTCTCTCTCCTTTCCTTTGCGCCAGCTGTAACCAGCCTGACGTTGAAGAGGGAAGCAGGAGAGACGAAAGGGCGACTCACAAACGAGGAGATAACCAAACCGAGTACACGCGGAGCAATTGCAGTTCAACACCTTGGTCTCTGGCAGCGCGGGCGTCAGGGTGACGCTGAACTTGATGTAACCACAATGGCAGCCCGCCTGGTAAGTGGCGCTGCTCTTCTCATCTTCCTTCTTTTGAGGATGGTCCTGCAGCGTTTGCTCTTTATTCTGAGACATGGTGAGCTAGAGAAACAGGGAAACCTGTTGGATCTGGCAAGGCGCGAGCTGGTTAGTAAAACACGATACAGAATATTTGTGGCGAGAGTTGGGCTGAGGTTGAGAAGAACTGCATACGAAGCATTTATTGAAGAAGAGTCGAGTCTCTCTTCTCTCTTGACTTGAACGAGTGCCTGGGCTGGTTTAGATATTCGAAGTCAATGGATTTCAATAACTTTAACCACCATCAGCAGTCAGCAGTCATCTCACGCCCTTTGCTCCACATTGTGACCCCTCTTTGAGGTAACATCCTCACCTTCCTCTTTAGGGGCTGATATCACGGGGCAACCGTCACACAACGCATTCCGGTTATCCCTGCAGCCCCATCGATCATGTACTCGCAGTGTTTCGTTTCTCCCGGGTCACTGGGGTGTCGAGGCGGGCGAGACCACGTTCAAGCACTCCGTCACCGAGTTTAAGCGCAGAGAGCCCCGACACAGCAGAAAAGAAGGCGGAAAGACTGGCGATGTGGGGAGTCTCCATGTTATACAGAAAGTACGACCAGGTTGTGCAGCATGGAAACCGCCATTTCTGTATTCAGGAAGCCAAGCACCATGGACTCGCCGGTTATCTGTTCTTGGGACAGGTGTTGGCTTGTGTCAGCGTCCCTCAACAACGAAACGGTGAAGGGGTTTGTCAGGTCCCGGCCCCAATCTGGCAGGTCTCAGGCTGCCTCTCGAGGCTCATCATTCCTCGGCCCAACTAAATCATGAACAAACTGGAGATGCGGTCCTGGCTCGCGGGAAGGAGCTGTTACCACGGTGAGATCAGCTCGTTGCCGCTGGCGGCGGTGAACGTCCTTCTCCCGCTGAGATAGGGCCACACCATTTGGAATCATTGGCTCCACGCAGAAAAAAGGGCAAGGCAGGATTCTCTTCCATCATTCATTCACCGGGGCCCAATGCAACCCCAGACAAAATAGAGAGAGAAAGCACGGGGAAAAAAACGAAAGTGAGGAACATGAGGTCGTCTTGGGAGGTTGCTGAGCCATTGGTCTTGGTGGAAAGACAAGATGGATCCATTTGTCAGTCTGTCAGGATGTGTCAGAACCAAGGGACCAGCCTTGGGCCCAACCGCAGGCATTGACCTGGTCCACAGGCCATCACCATTATCGCCACCCTCGCCACCATCGATGCTGCCAGAACATACCAGCACTCAGTAAGCAATATCAGCTGACTGCCACAGTGGAAGGACTCAGAGGCGATGGGAGGTGAGATACAGGCACATAAAAGGCCCAGGGCAACACCCCAGGGACGAGAAAGAGATAGACAAGAAAGACACAGACAATTCAAGCAATTCACAACTCTTCGCACACATCATTTTGCCCCTAAATTACAGCACCTCTCAGTGCCCCAATACAACCAGCTGCAGTGGTCCGAAAACGCTGTTCCAACAGGATGCATCACGGGCTCCTCCTCCAACCCATTGTCTCCGAATCGTCGTCTCCTAGTTAATCATTATCTCTCAATCATTGTCTCACGTCTGGTAACTGCAAACAAACCAAACTGAGAGACCTTGTATTTAAGGCAACAACCATAGCTTGTTGAAAGATTTTTTAAGGCAAGAGCCCTACCTTTATGAAAAACTTTCACACGGGAGAGTCGCGTGTGCAAGTCATGTCTGTGACGCGCGTGTTGAATGTCGTGTGAAAAGCTTTCCTGGATCCAGGGAAGAGGCAACAGAGAGAGGGATGGAGGGAAGGGGCGGGCGCTGATGCAAAGGTCGGCTCAGGACCAAGACCGCAACTTCAGTTTTAGCACGGAACTAAGGCCTAAGTGCAAAGGGGAATTGAGTTTGACGAGCTGGGCCGTTGTGGAGTTTCATTTAGAGAGTTTGACAGTCAGAAAATGACCAGATTGATGGTGAATTTGCTTCGCATCTTTGTCAAAATGAAGGAATGGTTGTTCATGGATCGTCACGACAGGCGGTCACCAGGGCAGATGTCACGGCATAAAGAGGACAAGTGAAACACATCCAGGTCAACGCATGCGATATGTGCATTCTGTGTACTGCTGTCTGAGGTGCTCCAACGGGCTCAGCCCTCCAAGCAGCCAGTATGAACAAGGATCCAGGCCTGGCGCAGGCGGGATCACGGGGGCGGAATAAGTTCCGACGGCATTGCCCTGCCGTGTCACTTCTTCTCCATCATGGACAGGAGCCACTTCTCGTGAGCATGGCGGTCCATGTCATTGAGCCACTTGGTGGCAGTGGTGGCCGTGAGGGCTTGGAGCTCGGTGTACTCCTGGCGGTCCGTCATGACCTTCTCAAGGGCCGCGACCCAGGGGGCCATGTCCTGCTCGGGGACCACGTAGTCGCCGTTCTCGTGGCGCTCGCCAGTGACCTCCTTGACCGGGATGCAGTAGGGCAGACCGATCTTGGCCTCGGGCAGGCCGCCAGCGTTGGAAGCAATGACGGGAATACCACGGAGCTGGGCTTCAGTGACAATGATGCCCCAGGCCTCGTGCCAGAGCGAGGGAGCCAGGAGGACCTTGATGCGGTCCCAGATCTCATCCGTGTTCTTCGTGGTGGACTCAATCCTGAGGGGCAAAAACAGTCAGTGTCTGGTGGGGGCGACTGATACGTGGGTGTAGGACTTACCTGACGTTGGGCAGAGCCTCGAGCTCCTTGATGTGGACGCTGCGAGAGCCCCAGCTCTTCCAGGCGACGAACTTGAAGTGGGGGAACTTCTTGGCGAGAGCAACCAGAATGGCCAGTCCCTTGTGAGGGCAGGGATTGACCATGCCAATCTCATCTTTGTCGATGTTGTTGCGAATGACAGGCATGTCGCGCGTCTTGTTGTCCAGGTACGTTAGGGCGGTATGGACAAGGAACTTGGTCTTCAGCTTGCCGTAGGTCCAGGCATAGTCCTGGACCGCCTTTGAGACGGACCAGATGCCATCCAAGCCGCGCAGCAGCTCATTCTCGACGCGGGGCGACAAGCAGTGTCCGTCGACGCCCGCGACAAAGGGACCAAACGGGATCTGCTCAGCGGTGTGAATGATGTTGATCCGGCAGAATTCTTTCTTCTCCGCAATCAGGACCGCCGTGGCTTTCATGGTGATGGGGTCATTGAAGATGACATGAGTCGGCCCGAACGCGGTGATGTACTTTGAGAAAAATTCGACGAGAGCGTCCATGCGGAGGCTGCGCTGGTCCCACTGGAAAGGAGTCAGTGTTGCTTCTTTCATCCCCTTCCGCTGTTCCGGAAAACAAGGAACCGGGTGCAGTGGATGCTTACCTCCAAGTAGGCCCGGATGTCTTCCTAGAACTCCCGGACCGGGTAGACGGCGTTGAAGGCGCTGCGGGCAATGACGACATTGTAAATTCCGTCCTCGTCAGTGAAGGTCTGGACGCCCAGGCGGTGAACGACGCCCGGGGGATTGACGACAGTCAGAGTATCCTTGGTGAGATTGGGGTTGATGCCCTTGGCTTCGGCACGGGCGGCAAACTCGACGACCTCGTCGTCAGATGCATAGCAGATCTGGCCGGTCTCGTGGCCCTGGATGCGCAGGGTCTGGAGGAGGCAGATGTTCGCCTTGTAACCGCCGGAAGAGGGGGTCAGCCCCTGGGCCGTCTGGACCAAGAAGACGCGCATTGTGGTGCTGGGGTAAGCTGTAACCGTCATGGAGCAGGGGAAAGATGGTGAAGACAGGTGGGAGGTGAAAGGTTGGAGGTGGCAGAGGGTTGGTGTTAGGGCTTGCAGGGTCGCTATCTTGGGACGATTGGAAGAGGTGCCGTGCGCGCAAACGAGCGAAAGAGGGGACTCTTCACCTGGTGCTGACAACGCCTCATGCGAGAGGGAGTCTGCCGCCAACTGAGACTGTCTGCCGCTAACTGAGACTGTCTGCCGCCAACTGAGACTGTCTGCCGCCAACTGAGACTGGCGCTCGACGTCAGGCACTTGCCGTGAGAGAACCGGGCCGGTCAGGGTCGCGCCAGGATTGTCAACGCGGATCGTGGGTTGAGAAAATGAGGGTGAGTGAGGGGAAGTTCGTGGGTTGGGAAAGGGAATTTTTGGAGCGACGCGCCGAGGTCGAGGTTTTGAACCAGTCCCCAGAACCAGCAGCAGTTGGTCGGATGGGCAATGGATCAGTACAGGAAGGAGCGAAGACTTTTCACAGCCAAAACAATGTCATGAATGCGTCCAATGGGCAGAGTCCTGCTCTTGTAACTGGCCAATCACCGTACTTCGATATCAGAACTTCATGGTGTTTCTTTCCTCTCCCACCTCTTCCAGGCCCATCCGAACGGGAACCAATGCTCCCAACTCGAGCCAAGGCCGCGATCCCCATGCATCAACCCTGTGTGGCGTTGCTAGCTGCACGACCGGAAGGCCAGCTTTCCCTTTTCTCAACGTTAGATCCATCCCATTGGCTAAGCGGAATTCAAGATCCCTCTTTTCCCCGGATGCCCGTGGGGTTCAGTCGGTGCTGCCTGCTGCATGTTGCCTGCCGGAGCTGTCACATGTCCGATGGAGGCTGGTGTTGGTCGAGCTCTGGCTTTCATTTCCTGCACCACCACACCCTCCCCATCCCGCACAATGCCGTGATCAAACAAAATCCCATGATTAACTATGGCCAGACGGGCAAATTCACCTCGCGTATACCCTCTCGACCTCCGAGTCCGACCCGTCATCATAGCCGCAGTCCTCATCCTCCGACGCCTCCGACTCGTCCGTCCCCTGCGTGTCCTCGTCGTCCTTCTCATCCCCGCTCGCCATGTCTTCGTCATCCTTCTCTTCTTCGACCTTCTGCAAGCCACTCCTGCGTCAGCGAGCTATCAAACCAAAATAGATATCGGAGAGGGGGACTCACGATTCGGCGCCGCTTGCTGCTGCGCCCCTCTTCCTCGGGCTTGTTTTGCAGCTCGTCCAGGTCGTACATCGAGTCGGGGAGGACGGCGTCGCGAGGAGCCGTCACGATGCCAAACTCGCAGCACATGCCCCACTTGCCGCTGGTGCCGTAGAAGCCGATGATCTTGTGGTTTGCGGGCGGAACTGCCAACTCGGTTAGTCGTGTTTGTCCTGAGGTGGGAATGGGATGGTGCGCCACTTACCCAGAGTTTCCAGTTCCGACGAGCCTGCATGGTAATTGAGCGCGCCCATGGCCTTGCCGTTGGAGAGCCACATGCGCAGCCCGTACAGCGCGCCGCCACTCCGCGTCACGGCAACCTTGGTGACCTCCACCCCGCGTGGGAGCGCGATCTTCCTCGCCTGGTGGCCGCCCATGCCCGGGTCCCGTTCGTTTGGGCCCCGCGGGCCGCACGGGATCTTAGTCCCGTTTTTGTAGTAGACCTCAGCGCCGTCGAGCTGGCAACCGACTCGGATGTCGATCTTGGACGCGTCCACCAGGTTGCCGTCCTTGTCCCGCCTCTTCAGCATCACCGCCCATTGCCAGGTATCGTCCCAGCGAGAGCCAACCTCGCTACTGCTGATGGACTGCTTCGCAAGGCGGATGTCGGTGCCGGGGACGCGTACGTAGGACCGCCCCCTGAACAAGCCCCAGACGTTCCAAATGGTGCACTGCTTGCCGTTCATGCCCGTGACCTCCAGCCCGATTTGCTTGTCCTTATTCCCCATCTTCTCCAGCTCCCCGCGCGAATACCGGAAGGTTTCAACCGCCGCGCCGGGCTCTCCCTTCAGCACCATCGTCCTCACTCCATTCTTGATCAACACCACCGCGCCAATCCCCCCCGCGCTCTTCACCTCCAAGTACAACTCCCCGCCCTCCTCCTCCACTTCAACAGCCGCCACAGTCGGGACCTCATCCCCCACCTCCCCATCCCCCGGCAGCCAAAAATGCCTCAGTCGCCTAAACCGCAATGCATCCGTCACATCCCACCTACAGCCGTGCTCCGTCCCCGGCGTCACCGCCTCCACCCCAGGCGTCCTCATCAGCCACCCCCACCCGCTGTCCGCCTTGCGCGCACACCCAAGCAACGCCTTCGGCCAATCCGGCGAATACCCCCTCTGCATAATCCCGTCCGTATGCGGCGCGCCAAACGCATGGCCAACCTCGTGGAGAAACGCGCCCTGGCCGACGGCGCATGCCTGCCAGAGGGTGGTGCACTCGCCGTTGTCGTTGGCGACGGTGTCCCCCGCGGGGGTCGGATCAAGCAGAGAGGAGGGCACCTCCTCCAAAAAGCGCGGCCAGGAAAAGGTCAGGTGGCTGCCGAACATCCCCAGGGACAAGCCGGCGGGCTGGTGGCACCCCAGCGCGGCGTGGGCGAGGATGTGTTTGTTGACGTCGGGGTTGTAGTGGGAGTCGAGGATGAGGCCGGCAACGACGGGGCGGGTGTGGGAGGCGAACGGCCCGCCGTGGGCGAGGAGGGCAGCCGTGAAGATGGCGTGCAGCTCGTCCTTGCGGGAGGCATGGGGATTTTGCTGGGCGAGGTCTGCGGCGCGGAGATAGGCGAGGGTTTTGGAGGTGCGGATGAGGTGGACTTTGGGGACGGCGCCGGTGGTGAGGGCGTGCAGGGACTGTTGGGAGAGCGTGTCGGTCGTCCACTCTTCTTCCAGGCGGAAGGAGCGCCGGCCGAGGCCCTTTGCGCGGAGGTCCTCGGCGGTCAGGGCCTGCCACATGTAGGCGGTCATGCGGAACTTGGCGATGGCGGCGTCGAGGCTGGAGTGCGTGCTGGAGATGCCGCCGAATTTGGCGGGCGGGCAGTCGATCTGGAGGGGTGAGTCCTTGGCGATCAAGATGGCTAGGTGGAGAGGCGGGGTTTGGAGGAGAGGCGTGTAGCGCATGAAGATCTGGTTCATTGTTAGTTTTGTAGTTGTGTGATGAGGGTTGTGGTGTCGGAGCGCGTACCTCAACGTCGGAAGTGACATCTCGGTCAGTCGCCGCAATGGTGACTTTGTTGAGGCCTGGTGAGAGCAAGACGAGGGCCTTGAAATAGCCCTGACACATTGGCCATTGCTGCTCGGGGAACAGACTGGCACCCGCGCTGTCCTTCACAGTGACAACAACGTGCCCGTCGTCGTTCTTGATGGCCGCGTTGGTGTTGCATTTGCCAGAGACAAGCACGCAGCGCTGGTACACATCCGACACCTCGGTGCCGTTGGCGGGGAAGTTGTCCAATTCGATCATGATGAAGGTGAAAGCCACAATTGCCCTGTCTGGCCATAATTCTAAAACCTGGGCCGACAGTCGTCCTCCTAAATACTCGACTGCTTGCCGGTCTTCCGAACAAGATGCTGGCATTCAGGGGTCAAACACCAAGCTAACACCCCCTGTGGCAGTTTGTTTAGCCTCTTCCCAGCCAGGCAGCCAGCGGGTCCAGACCCACTTTTTGCTCTGGTGCCTGGCCTTGGAACCTCAAGCTTCAGGCGCTGGAAGCATTTTGGGGCACCAAGCGGAGTCCAGCATCCAATGGTCTGCAGATCTTGAAATGGTCGACCACACCACCAATCCTGTCGACCACAGCCTGCGATCCGACAAGCTCCCTCGCCCCGAAGATCCGCTGTGGTTCCCCCGCCATTCAATCGACATCTGGGTGCCGTAGCACCAGGATTGCATCCATGTCTGATGCCAGTTTGGGCTGCTCGGCCGAGCACCGGGAACTGCCCTGTGTCTTGGGGTGGAACCAGTTTGTCGATGCCAAGTTTCAACTTCATGGACACTTCCATACAGCAGGCCCCGTCGGATTTTGGGAATCTAAAGACAGTCAGTTAGATCCCGTCGTGGATTGTTGTTGTGGTCCTCGAGCCGCCACGAACTCGTACCAGCGCGAGGATCCGAGATCGGCCAAAGGTGAGCAGCGTAAGGCGGTGTCTCGGATGGCAACTACACTCATTCGGTTGAATCGACCAGACGCTATTCGTCCTCCATATACCGAGCAACGCCACGGTAGTTTCCCATAGAGCTGGGACGGTTGTCGTTGTGCCGGCGTGCCCCCCGATGTGGGTGCATTGTGCTACCAGCCTGTGGTGGCTGCTGGTGGCGTCGGGCGCGGGGAACATCGGCCCAGGAGACCTGTCACAAGGTTCCGTCAGCTGTTCGGGCTGCAACCGAACAAGACGAACTGAGCATTGGCTGGCGATTTTGGAGGGTTTCAAGCCCTTTGCCAATTCTGCACAACTTTCGATGATGGTTTTCATTGGCTCTCCCTTCCGAGGCGAGCCAGCTTGGGACACTTGGAGCATCATCTACGGCCCTGGGTCACCGTCCAAATCCATTTCGGGTGTGATTGATCATGAGATTCTAAAGTTGCATCGAAAGTCGGAACAGGACACATCCGTCGCAAGCACCTGTTCGGCCTGGCCAGTGCTCACTCCGCCCCCGTCCCGTCTTGCTGCAGCCCTGCAGCTTCACCGCTTCGGCTGTCCATTCGACCAGCATAATTTGCACGGATGTCCTCGTCTACTGTGTATGTCGACGGGATGACGGTGCAGCACGCAACGAGGGCTTGGAAGCGGAATATTCCGAATACCGGCAGTCGGCCCCAGTCGGCACTCACTCATCCCCACACGAAGGGTTCATATTCCTGAAGCACCTTCCCTGAAGTCAAACCAGACCCTCCTCTCAAGACTCCCAACCCCGTTCCCCCCTTCCCCATCTCGCTTGTGAATGAACCACTCTCAGGTGAGCCCTCCCCACGCCAAGTGTGAGTCGCAATTCACTTTCATGTGTTGACCCGAGCCAGATCCAAACGTCGCCATCCCTGTCGTCGCCATGTGCTCGTGTCCGTCCCGGACCGACGAGCCCTACGAGGGGGAGGGGTTCAACCAGAGCCCCAACCACCTCGCCGCTGATCTGACCACAAATCAAGACCTCAATGGCATCGCCAACGACCGCGAGATCAGAAACCCCGGCGCCCGCGCAATAGCCGGCTCCTCGCAGGCCCTGGACGACGACCAAGACAAGATCAGCGACAAGCCCCCCGCCATGGCAGCTGCTGGGGGGGGAGCGTCGGGCGATGGCATGCTTCCCTCCATCGCTCGGCCCGACGGGGTCAGCCGAGATGCACACGGCAAATCCGCCGCTGTCGAGGTCACGCCAATCCACCCTGGCGCGATGCCCCCTCCCGCCGGCAGCGGCAATCGCCAAAAACCGTCATCTCGAGTGGCCCGTTTGAAGAAGATTCTCCTCAATTACGCTCACTTTATTGGTCCCGGCTTCATGATCTCTGTCGCTTATAGTGAGTGCTTGGTTTTGAGCTACATCAACTGTCTCCAAACCCCCGAGGGCACCTCGGCTGACGACCTCACAGTTGACCCTGGAAACTACGCCACCGACATCGCTGCCGGAGCATCCTATCGTTTCAAACTGCTCTTCATTATCCTGCTGAGTAACATCTTTGCTATTCTCCTGCAGAGCCTGGCCATCAAGCTGGGCACCGTGACCGGCCTGGATCTGTCCTCTGCCTGCCGCGCTTTTCTCCCTCGATGGCTGAACTACGTCTTGTACGGTCTGGCTGAAATTGCCATTATCGCAACAGACATTGCCGAGGCAAGTCAGAAGGGTTATTGCTCGGACCATGGAGCTGACACTGAAACAGGTCATCGGCACTGCCATCGCCCTCAACCTTCTTATTCCGCAACTGCCTCTCGTCGCCGGCTGTGCGCTCTCCATCCTTGATGTCATGGCGATCCTCTTTTTCTACGACCCCTCCGGCTCGATGAGAGGCCTTCGTTTATTCGAGTTCTTTGTCTGCGTGCTTGTGCTCGGTGTGGTTGTTTGCTTCTGTATCCAGCTGTCTCTTATTACAGACACCAGCGTGGGCGAGGTCTTTCGGGGGTACCTCCCCTCGAGCGCCATCGTCGAGCAGCAAGGGTAGGCATCCCCCCTCTCCGTCTCAACCTCCCCAGCTAACTCCATCCCCAGACTTTACCAAGCCTGCGGCATCCTCGGCGCAACCGTCATGCCACACAGTCTCTTCCTCGGCTCCGGCATCGTCCAACCGCGCCTGCGCGCCTACGACGAACAGCGCGGGCTCCTCCCCAGCGAGCCCGCCTCCGCCGCCTCCTCCACCAACGATGGCGTCGACAAGCTCCACTACATCCCCTCCCAGGCTGCCATCAAGCACTCCCTGAAGTACTCCATCGTCGAACTCGCCCTCTCCCTCTTCACCTTCGCCCTCTTCGTCAACTCGGCCATCCTCATCACCGCAGGGGCGTCCCTCTACAACAACCCCGACGCGGTCGGCCAGGAAGACATCTTTGCCATCCACGCGTTGCTGTCCCAGACCATCTCCCCCGCGGCGGGCACTATTTTTGCTCTCGCCTTACTCCTGTCCGGCGTCAGCGCGGGAATTGTCTGCACAATCGCGGGCCAGATGGTCAGCGAGGGCGCGCTGAACTGGAAGATACGGCCGTGGCTGCGGCGGCTGGTGACGCGGTCGATCAGCATCACGCCGTCGATCGTGATCGCGGGGGCGGTGGGGAAGGAGGGGCTGAATGCCGCACTGACGGGGTCGCAGGTGGTGCTGAGCAGCGTGCTGCCGTTTGTGACGGCGCCGCTGATCTATTTTACGTGTTTGAACCGGTACATGACGGTGGAGCCGGGGATGGCGCGGTTTAGGGTGGATGAGGAGGGGGAGGTGGCGCTTTTTGCGAGGAGGAGGAGGAGGAGGGGGGGTGCAGAGGGGGTGGGCATGGCGAATTCGTGGTGGTTGGCGGTGGTGGCGGGGGTGGTGTGGTTGATTATTGCGGTGATGAATGTCGCGAATTTGGTGTTGCTTGGGTTGGGGCAGGGTTGAGGAATGGATTGGGGAGGGGGAGGAGGGGGGCGGGTGATGCTGGAATAGGCCGCCTGCTTTCTCTTTTCTTTTCCCCGAATGGGGTGCCTTTTCCCTTTGGTTTCTTTGTCACCCTTCCTACAGTCGTCTGATGGAGAGATCAAAATTGGCGATGGATGGAATCCGGAGTATGGTGGTGGGTGTGGTTCTCAACAACCAGCCCCTTAAGGTGAAAAAAGGTGGAGGGTGGTTCTCAACAACCACGTCCAACAGGACAAGATGTTGGCAACCAGCATCAACAATTGGCCAAAAAGGTTTGGAGAGCTTAGGAGAGGGTTTGGATCGAAATCATGATCGCTGTGTGTTTTCCGATTCAATTTCATCAACTTTGTTGCCTTTTTTTTTCTTCTTTCGAGTTTCTGTTTTCCCTTCGCTCCCGCCGGAGATGCTTGGTACGTTTGCCACAGCCATGGCGCGGTGTTGACGTTGAGCATCGGCTCCACCACCGGAGTTTCGTTTCTTTATTCTCGTCATGGCCACCCACCTCGTGTTTTCTGACGAGAAACAAGACCAATATTAACTCAGCTTGTTTGGTGATCACTTCGGCTGTGCTCGGGCAGGTAGCTTGAATCATGTGAACTGCTGTTGTCATGCGCGACGGAAAAAGCTGCGGTGCCCATCGCTGAGCTGAAGGCGCGCGGTTTGGCACGGCTTGGCGCAATGCGTCCAATCGAGGCAGCAGGCCGAGTTTGCAGGTCTCGGCCGGGTGAGCCGACGGCTATGATGCGCGCAAATTGATGGCTGAGCAAGGTGAAGAATTGGAATTCGCCCCTTCATATTTCTCGGCCGTGGTTTGACTCGGGCGGCCGTCGAGACATGAAATTGAGTGCCGACGATGAAGTCGAAATAAGCTCTCGCAGAGTGGATTTTGCTTGGGAGTCGAGGCATGAACGAACCAACACGCACCGGCGTTGTTCCTGGAATGACGTTATTTTGGCACTGCCTTGCCGTAAACGGAGTGTTAGGCGAGAGGCCTGGCCTGGGCCTCAGGCGGGTGGGCACATGGAGAAGTGGGGCCAGGGTTCAGTTCGTCCCATCCCGCTGTTTGGGATTTGCGGGTTTTTGTCTGTGGGTTTTTGTGGCGTTGGCATACGGGAGGAGAGGGGAAACGAGGACGGGGGAGGCACAGGGACAATCAATTCACACAGCACAAGATGATTGTACGGCATACCTACAGCGTGTGACAGAGCACGGGAAACGCAGCGTGTTTGCCCTGGATGTGTAGGCGCCCAAACAGGGCATGAGGGCGGCAGTGGCGGTGGGGTTGGCAGTGTTGTGCAAGTGGCGTAGCAGCCAGCAGCAACGTGCTGCCGACGCACCCACACACAGTTCAATCAATGCTGACACGCCGAGCGGTGATGGCCCATGGGCCACGCCACTCGAGACCATTGATTCGCTAGCAGGGCGGGCGCGCGCAGGCTTGGGGAGCCGCAGGCTGGGCCTTGCTAATTTCAGCTCCCCCTCTCTGTCGCCCAGCAGACCTGCTGTGGCTGGTCAAGTCCCGCCCAATGCTTCCCCCTCTGCTTGGAAGCGGCATGGACGATGCAGCCCAGCCCACCCCACCCCCTGCCAACCTCCCGGGTCATCCATTCAGCACACGCCTTAAACCCTGCACCCTCCCCAGCGATCGACAATCGCCTTCCCGCTTCCATCCACGACCTCACTCCAACCTGCAGCTCCTGCTTGTCCTCCTTTTCTCGACTCCCCTTTTCTTACTCTTCCCTCTGTTTTCCTTTCCCTTTTTCCCTTGTGTCTGCCAACGCCCACCATGCTGCCCCTCCTCCTCGCCGCGACATCGCTATTAGCGCCCACCGTCGCCGTAGCGTCGCAACCTCGATCCGCCGTCGTGGCCGGCGGCGATGGCATTATCCGCGCCCCCGTCAATGCGATCGCCGGCGGCCCACTCCCAAAGCTACGCGCCCGCCAGAACAAGGTCGATGTCGCCAACCAAAAGGGCGGCACCAGATACGCCGTCGACATCGAGGTTGGCACCCCGGCGCAGAAGCTCACCCTGATCCTCGACACGGGCTCGCCCGACACCTGGATCAACCCGGCCTGCGACACAGCCAATGTACCCGCCGACTGCCGCACGTTTTCACGCTTCGACGCCACCAAGAGCTCCTCGCTCAAGGACACGGGCGTCGGCGATGTGTTGGTGTACGGTATCGGTAATGCCACGGTCGAGTACGTCTACGAGACGCTTAAGATCGGATGTAAGTTTCGCTGCTGAATTTTCCCCCTCCCCCGGGTATGCTTGCTAACCCCTCCCCCGCAGCCGCCAAGATCACGAACCAGGTCGTCGGCATCGCTGTCGAGTCCCACAACATCCCCCTCGGCATCCTTGGCATGTCCCCGCCCGTCAACGGCGTCAACGAATACTCCTACGTGCTCGATACCATGAAGGCCCAGGGCCTGATCAAGAGCCGCGCCTTCTCGCTCGACCTGCGCGGCGTCGATAACCCCAACGGCGCCCTCATCTTCGGTGGCATCGACACGGGCAAGTACATCGGGTCGCTTGCCAAGCTCCCCATGCTCTCCCAGGCCAACACTCCCAGCGGCGCAGACCGCTACTACGTGACGATGACCGGCGTCGGCGTCACCCTCCCCGACGGCACTATGGCCAAGTCGGAAACCCTCTCGGTCCCCGTTTTCCTCGACTCCGGCGCCACCTTCTCCCACCTGCCGACGCCCATCTACCAGGCCTTCGCCGCCTCCTTCTCCAACACGCAGTACGACCCGGAGTCCGGGTACTACTACGTGCCCTGTGGCGTGACCGAGCTGGACGGGTCGGTCGACTTCTACTTTGGTGGCAAGACTATCCGCGTGCCGCTCAACGACTTCATCTGGCAGGTACAGGGGCGCTGCATCCTGGGCGTCCTCCCCAACGACGAAGAGCCGACGCTAGGCGACACCTTCCTCCGCGCCGCGTATGTCGTGTTTGACCAGGACAACCGCGAGATCCACATCGCGCAGGCGGCGGATTGCGGGACGAACCTTGTCGCGATTGGGTCCGGCGCGAATCCGGTGCCGTCTTCGACCGGGCAGTGCACCGCCCTGCCGACGCCCACGAATACTGGGAAGGGGGATAACCTGGACGTGACGGCCACGAGGGTGCCGTCGAATACGTTTACGGGGACCGCGCCAACGGGGGTTGGACTGGGGCCAGGCCCGGCCCAGAGCAAGACGATGAGTGCCACGCTGGGGAGTGCACCGCAGGCTACCGGGGCGGGGGGGGCGGGGAAGAGTGGGGTGGGCAGGGTGGAGGTTGGCGGGGTGGCCGCGGTGGTGGTGGGGGTTGTGAATATGGCTGTGATGATGGTTTAAGCGGATTTAGGTTTGGGATTTGGGAGAGGGATGGTGATATTTTGAGTTGAATTCTGGGCAGGTACATGATTTCTTGGGATTTAGCATCTGGGATGCCGTGTTGTTGGGTTATGGATGGTTGCATAGAGGGCGTTTTGGGGTTGTATGTAATTTTGGCTTCGCAGCGATGCTTGGGTTGGGACGGGATTTGGGCTGTACATACACACATAATGTGTATGGCGTTTTTGAAACTGGCGTCTGTCCTGCCATGATGTTTAGTCCGTCGTGGACCCCTGCCATCTCGCTTGGATCCGATGCCGTTTTCGAAGACACATTTAAGTTCCGATCGCCGGCACCGTTGTAGGTCCTGCTTGCCCTCCCCGAGATCCACCAACCTGACCACAGATCACAGCATGCATCAGATATCACGCGCATGGATGTCTTTGCACAAGGAAACCGCATTCTCTTGAAAATATCCACTCAACCTGGATACGACTCTGCGCTCGATCCCACCCGCTGAGCTCCCCCCACCACCCATATTCCTCACCCTCTCAAACCCCCCTTCCCCCCTATATGGCAATCCCCTCAAATCACCCCCTTACAACCCCCCCAACTGCTTCAACAAATCCTCGGGCGTCGGCCACCCATCCTCCTTCTTGAACGGCCACCCCTCCGGAAACGGCCACTCCCCGCCCTCCTTAGGCACGGTCCCACCAGCCCTCAACTCAGCAATCTCCCTCTCCAGCGCCGAGATAGTCGCGCTGCTCGCCTTCTGCAGTTCCTCCAGCGAGACCTTCTTCGCATCCCTGTCTTTCTTCACCGCGACAAGACCGTTTTCCAACCCCTCGATAATAGAGTCCTTGTCTGCCGAGTCGGTTTGCGCGGCGTGCAGGTCGGCGGTAGTTCGCTCCAGCGCCTTCTGCGCCGCGCGGAGTTGGGACTGGGCCTGGGAGAGGGTGGTCTTCAGCGCGGCGTTCTCGGTGCTCAGGGCGGTATTATGCGCGGTTTCGGCGGCCAGGGTGCCTTTGAGCGCAGTAAGCGCCGTGTGCATGGTGGTGATGGTGGACTGGAACTCTTGGATGCGGCGGGCCGAGTCGGAGAGGCCCCACTGCAGGGCGGCAATGTGTTTCTCGAGGTTGGAGACCTGGAATTGGAGGTCGGTGATGGTGGATTGTGCGTCCTCCAGGGCGGAACGGTCGTCGGCGTCGGCGTCGGTCGCGGTGGCGAGGGAGGACTGGAGGGCGTGGATTTGGGAGGTGAGCTCGGCTTGGGCTTTGGAGGCGGCGTCGAGGGTGGTGGTGAGTTGGGATTGGAGAGCGGCGAGTTGCGCCGTGGCGGTGGTGTTGGACGCGGTAAGGGACAGGTTTTGGGAGGTCAGGGTGGTGATTTGGGAGGTGAGGTCGTCGACTTGGGCGAGGAGGGCGTGGTAGGTTTTGTCGAGGGCATGGTAGCGCTGGGAACGGAGATCGTCAGTGGGGGTTGGGGAAGGAAGGGTTGGGTGGGTGGACGTACGTCGACGGCATACTTGGCCAGGTAGCCCGCCCGGTCGACGTACGCCGCGGTGTGCGACAGCGTCTCGACGAGGGTGGGCGGGAACGGCAGCGGCGACTGAATCCGAGGCAGGGCCTGCTCAACCTGCGGGTAGAAAACCTCGAGCTCGACCTTCTCGCCGGGGAGCCCGGGAGGGGTGAAGTCACTGGCCAGGTCAGCAAGGAGTTTGGTGAAGAGTCACTTAGGATGAACCTACTCAGTGTGAGGCCGGAAGTGGGCGGCAAGGGTCAGAGGCCCGATAGCCTGAGCCTCAGATACGGCATCCCCGCCCATGCGGACGGCGAGATTCTCCGTCTTCTCGTCCCAGGTGCAATCCAGGGTAAAGTCAGCAGCGAGGGTGAACTTGAGGGAGCCCTCAGCCGGGGTGTCGGCCTTCTGGGTGCCATTCTGGACGCAGTTGACCTTAGTGTTGCCGTCCTTGTCGACGGTCCACTGCCAGAAGGCCAGGGCAGGCTTGCCATCGCCGAAGCCCTCGGGGACAACGACGAGGATTGGCTCGTTGTCGGCGTACTGGGGCCTGTTGTGTGTCAGCCGGGCACATCAAGGGTTCTGGAATATTCAGGGGCCGAGATAAACATACCAGTTCAGACGTCCAGCCCACAGACGGGCGGAACCATTTGTCTCCCCCTCCAGCGTCTGGTACATGCGGTCGACGACCATGACCCTGTCGCCGCCGTTGGGCGTGGCCATAGTGATGGTGAGTGTCTCATAGCCGGGGGTGGCGCGAACCTGGTAGCGGTACCAGCCGGCGCCAAAGTGGAAGCCGTGCTCGCCGTTGTCCTCGCGAGTGACCTTGTCGATGGTCTGCGCCTGGCACCAAGTCACCTTCTTGTTGCCCTTGGAGTCGTGGGTCCACTGCGAGAAGCTGAAGATCTGGTCGCCCTGGCGGACAGGGCCGGCAGGCAGGGCCACGACGAAGACCTCGTCGACGGCCTCGCTCCACCAGTTGAGCTTGCCGGTGTAGATGAACATGGTGATAATGGGGGTTGGGGATGAAGTGTAGGTTGTTGTTGAGTAGAGTCAAGAGCAGGATGATTGAGATGAGAGTGGGATGAGGGTAATGGTGATGGTGATGTTGATGTGCGTGTTGGCCTGCGCATGGTTATCCCTATATAGAGATATTTTGTCGTAAGTTGACCACCCAGCTTCTCGATAGCCTGTGGACACTCGACAGACTCCTTTTGATGCTCCCTCCTCCCCCTTCCGCCCTCTCGTGATCTCTTGGCTCTCTTGGCGGCCCAACTTTGAGCCGGTCAACGCCGAATCCCACCCGTCAGCTCGCACAAGATGTCGCAAAGGAGTGCATTGCAGTCTTCAGCTTGCTCGCGTCGTCCAACCTGGACCGATCTTTGCCTTTCTGGAAACACCTCCGCGACGGACCGCGCGCCTAGCCCCTCTCGGTCGCGGCATCGTGAGAGCTGGAAGGTGGTTGGGCATGGCCAGCCACGCCGGGAGGGAGGCATGGAGGCTGTGGTAGGCCGGATGGGAAAGCGAGGAAAAGCGAGGGGAGAGAAGCAGAAATACAGGAGCCAATGAACCACGGCTGTTCTCGCGCGTTTCCCGCTGCTGCGGCCCAACGCATCGAAGCGGACCCGAGGCATCCGGGGTTGAGAGACTGACACGCAGCGTTGGAGGACCTGCATGGCTTGCGCTAGCGTTGTGGGGATCGAGAAGCTGCACGTGTGGATGAGACAGATGGAGATAGCCCACGGTCGGCAGTCATGGAAGTTCCCATGTTTTTGCTGAAGAATGTATGGAACGCCGCCTGCTCTGCATGCAGCTGAGCGCAGATCACTTAGTACTCTTGGGGCTGACAACGACGAGTCCTTGCTGTATGGACCCGTCGCGCCGTCTATACATGTAATGTAGATCTGTGTCGGGTTGTCTATATGTGCTCGTCGAGCCGTGTACGACTACCCGACACATTCTTACACTTCTGTATTCTTGCGCTTCACTTGGGGACTTCGATGACCGTCTGTAGCCCGGAAAAGCCCTTCGAAAATGGGCTGATGGTATGCAGCTGTATCCACCTCGCTTCACACGCGGGCGGATACCTCATCCAGGGGCTGTGCAACGCCCAGCTCACAATGTGCACGTAAACGCCTTGCCGGCCTATAGACCTAATCCTATCTTGCAACTGCCTCTGGGGATACAGTCCAACGGTTCGCGCGTCGTCGATCAGTCCGGGTCGCGGGTGTAACGTGTCTCCAGCGCCCAGCTGGGCTGAGGCATCTGCACATTCTGCAGGCTGCGGGTTTATTGGCCTCGCTTCCGCCCTTCAGCTCTGCAGAAGACTGGCGCTGAGGACGGCGACGATCTGATTTGGACAGCCAAGAGTGGAACCTGTGGGTTTCTGTGCTGCTGAAGAATTGTTCTGTGCCTCGCTCGGCGGGATCGGCTCCGTCAGGGGGCCTTGAGTCCACACGAATCCCATCGTCATTGTCCCATGCCCAGAACACAGAGTTCCGAGTACCGCAACGACGTGCATCGTCGGTAAATCAACCTGCCCAGCCCGGAGAGGACAAGCAGTGTGACAAAACGCCTCGTCTAGAGGCGGCCGTAAACCGCTCGTCAACGGCGTGTCGGGCCGTGGCGTCTCGTAAATCAACGGCTAGGAATGTGCCTCGAGCGGCCATGCTGTCAGCGGGCCCATCTCGGCACAGGAAAAAGAGATTTGCATTGGAAGGAAGGGGATCGTCGGGTTGTCTGCCTCGGAGTCGGGGGCGAGGGGAGAAGCAGATGGCCTAGCCACTATTTGACTGGCTGGGCTTGAGACCCTGTTGACGCCAACGGGGGCTGATGTGTATCGAGAATGGAGATTGGGGTATCGTGGAGATGAAGACTTGTTGCAAAGTATAAGTAGTTACTCAACTCCCCGGGATCTCTCTCATCGCATCACACAAGATCCAGATCGCTGACCACACCATCACCAACACATTGACCGGATACCCCCTTTCACTTCCACTTCTTCTGAATACCATCACCTCCCCTCCCACCCACCATGCCGTCCACTATCCCGTACGACCCCAGCCTCGTGCTGGGCAGCATCGTCAAGAAGCAGACGCTCGACGCCATCGGCAAGATCGCCGAGGTGCAGTCAGCTCCCGACGCGGCCCAGAACAAGCTCAACGCGCTCCTCTCGCTTAAGCGCAGCCTCGAGATGACCAAGACGGAGCTCCTGCAGCTGGGCATCCCGGCCACTAACGAGTCGATGAAAAACCTTGACGCGGAGCTGACCAAACTGGACGACGAGATCCCCAAGGCGGCGGGCGACTACTGCGAGGCCAAGATCGACGCCGAGAAGGTCATCGCCGACGTGCGCAAGGCCATGCTCAAGGACGTCAACGCCGAGTACGAGAGCCCGATCGACTACGTCAAGACACAGATCAAGACGATGCCGCTCGCCGCCGACTCGATGAACATGGACGTGCAGTACTTCTCGCGCGACGAGAACTCCCAGGACGCCGAGACGTTCGCGTCGGGCATCTCGTCGTTCGTATCGGCGTCGCTGAGCGGCCTGGGCAACAAGGTGGCCACCGAGGCGACGGCGGCGGCGCAGAAGCAGGCCACGGCCCAGGCCACCAACCACAGCATCTCGGGCACGCTGGTCCTGTCCGTCACCTGCACTCACAGGAACGCCTCCATCATGGCGCCCCTCGTCCTCAACGTCGACAAGGCCGTCAAGGCGTGGAACAACTTTTACGGCAAGGACGACAAGCTCGTGCCCACCGACGGCAAGTCCATGATGGAGCTGGCCACGCAGCCCGACCCTGACACGGCCGAAGGGTCCGACGGCAAGAAGACCAACAAGTTCAGTATCATCTCGGGCATGACCTTCGGCTCCTCCTTCGTCGGCATGGTCCACGTCCTCAACACCACCAGCACCACCGTCTCCGAGTCCATGTCCACCGTCGCCACCTCCCTCCAAGCCCAGATGGACACGGGTGCGTGGTTCGAAAAGGCCTCGGGCGGCTTCGGCGTCAGCGCCACCTTCGCCAACAGTGTCAAGAACCTGCTCAGCACGCAAAACATCTCGTCGCACGTCACGCTCATATGCATGGGCACGATCCCCTCCATGGTCGCGAGCGAGGTCAAGCAGGCCGTCAAGGAGTTCTCCAAGTTCGACCCCGAGGCGTCCATGAACGCCATCTCGACCATCCAGAACGCGACCGTCGCCGACCAGGGGAGCGTCACGCAGGCCGCCGAGGCGGCGCGCACCGGAGGGCAGATGGTCTCGATGAAGGCGACCGAGATCAAGTCGGCGCTGTCGGCGCTGGCGGATATTGACGACGGGAGCAACAAGATCTTGGATGTCAACTCCATGATGACCGCGCTGGACGACTACCTCAAGAAGGCGAGCTCTGGGTCGGCGGGTGTGCCGATTAATTACTACCTCAAGGATGTGACGAAGGGCATGATTGCTGAGATGTGGGTGGCCAAGTACTACCCGGGCAAGTACATGAAGATTCAGTGGGACGACGGCGACACGGGCTCGGGCAGCGGCGGCGGCGGCGGCGAGGGTGGCAGCGGCAGCGGCAGCGGCGGGCAGTAGTGATGGGTAGGAGTAAAGGGATGAGGTGGTGTTTCTGGGTGGGAGATGCCGAGGGGAGGTGGTTTGCGTGGGTGAATCTCGATGAGGGTGGAATGGTGTTGATTCAAGTCGTTCAGGGTAACTTAGCTTTGAGGGGGAATATTCTGTATAGCAATGGCAATACTCGCCCAGCGAGTGGTTTTGAGAATGTCAAGAGGAGTTGGTAGCGCAGCGTGAGGTGTGTGGTGTGTGGCGTGTCTGCTGTTCCACGTAGACGCTACGGCAAGGATCTCGTCCAGCGAGAATAACAGAAGGGGCAAGTTGAGAAGGAGTTGCTGACGTGTGAATGTACTTGTGTAGATGTGCTCCGCAACGCGCTGGCAGCACATCCTGAGGTATATATCCCTCTTGGGCCTTTCTTTGCCCTTCCTCGCACAGACCCCTAAGACCCGAGCAACCAACTCCGAGCCCCAAACCCAAAAAAAAGCAGCAAAATCTGAACCAACGCGACGGCTGCGCCGCAACGCGTCTCGCGGTTCACGTTCCAGTTCTGATGCCGGAACGGCTCCATTTGTAAGATTAGATAAGGGCACCACAGGGCAACCTCCATCTTCTCTCTCCATCCCACTGCACATATCACAATTGAACCCATACTTTTGCCTCTTTTCGATGCCTTTCTGCATCAGGTTCCCTCCCCTCCCCACCGCGCCGCCGGCCGAGGCACACAGCCCCCTCCCCACGCGGAAATGGCGTCGCCGCAACTGCACCGTTCGTCTCGCGCCTTTCTCCTTCGCCTCCCCCTCTCCGTTCGACGCCGCATTTACCTGCACCTCGGCGTGGCGCGTTGGGATGGCGCCCCTATGCTGTTCGACCTCGGGGGACCCGTCGACGACCCGGTGGAGCCCGTCGACCCGGTGGAGCCCGTCGACCCGGCGGGGATCCTCGACCTGGACTTGGTGGGACTCTGCCTGGCGGAGCCCGTCGACCCATCAACCTCCGGGCGTCTGGCTTTTCGAGGCCTGTTGCTGTCTTGTCATGTTTATCTTGTAGGAGCCACCCAAACAGTGCCCTGTAAGATCCCCTGAAGAACAGCCTGGCGGAGCGCTGCAGGACCCTGAGTCTGGCAGCCTCCGTCACAATCATGTCCACCCGCTCTACACCACGGATGCCAATTTTCGAGGTGCTCTGACCGGCGGTATATCAAGGACGGCGTCGTGGTATATTCCGGCGCTATCGGCTGCTTTTGCCGCGTTCGACACGCCGCCTTCTCGTCCTCCTGCCGATGCTGGGCTCCGCCCACACCCTTGTTCCTCGTCTCCCAGACACTTTTAGACGACGCGAGATTCGTCTTTTTCTCGCTGAATCGCTTTGTTGTGAACGATACTCTGGCATCGCACGCCCCCTACATAGCATTCGACGTTTTCAAGACTATCAGGGTACCTATACATGACGATGTCTGGGAGATGCCCGAGTACATCCACTCAAAACCTCCGAATTCCTACCCGGCCGAGCGTTTTGCAGCAAGTCAATTTTTACGGCAGATCGTCCCCACCAACTGCCTCGGCTACCTCCGTTTCCTCGAAATCGTCTTTCCTCCATACAACCACGCATGCTGGCCGCACGATGATCATCCGGCCCTCCAGGATTGGGTCGCAACTATAGACTGGGCCAGGAACAAGATCAACACTCCAGGTCTCACACTACGGTTAACCATGGCGGGATTTCTGGCATTGCCCCCGTTGTACCCCGACGAGCGTAAACTTGTCACACAGGCGCAGGGGGACCAAGTGCTCGCCGGCTGCGACCGCATCCTCAAACCGTTGGCTTGCCTCGGCGAGGACGGCCTCGCCCAGTTTTATGCCGATTTTGCGTGGCCTTGGAAATGGGTTCGCCCAGTGTATGACGGGCATCAGCAGCTAACTCATCATGAACACCTGCTCGCGTGGGCCCAGTCCAAGGAAGAGGTGTTGAACGAACGTGCTGGGCGTTTCATTTTGGGAGACCGATATGATCGGATTCGTCGGAGCGAGGGGACGCTGGAGGAAATGCCTTGGACGATCTACCACACACCAAGCTATTAGGGCTTGCTTTTGCGATCGGGGCGGCGAAGCTGCGGCCTTCTCACCACCACCAACCAACTCTCGCGGCACTCCGGGCCCTGAGCAACGGCCTCTCTACCTCTGCTGGGCCTGCGGCAGGCACTTTCAAAAAGATGTGACCTCAGGTATGTACGCTTTTTAACACGTACCCAGCAACACACAACTCCTGAACCTGACTCTGTGAATGGAGAGGAACCACGCCCTGCAACACTCCAAGCCACATCTCTGCGACCTTTGCTCCTAGCCAAGGGGGTTCGCAACCTTGAGAAATCTCGAGCAACACGAGGGGCAGGACGTCCACAGGCTTAACACCGGGGGAGGAGAAACCTGGGAGTGCACCGTGGTGGGGTGCAAGGAGCAGGGCAAGCCGCAGGACAGGAAGGACAACTGCAGAAGACACTATCGGAGGCGCCATCCGTAGCTTGATCTCAGGCTGGTCGGCTTGTGATTTGGACCTGTATTTCGGCTCGTGGAAGCGACAGAATGTGTGGGAGCATGGGAATGGCCACCATGCCCAGCATTCTCACGAAGGCAGCGTGCTTCTCCTTCCGCAAGGGCTTCGTCAACCCATCCGCGGGCATATCGGTGCCCTTTACGTGCCTGGCTTCCAGGAGCCTGCTTTCCGCCTGTTCAATGACACATTTGTATCGAATGTCGATGGTCCGGGTGCGCGCTTTGTCGATAGGGTTCATCACCGTGAGGTAGGCGTTCAGGCTGTCAGTAAACAGGATGGCCGGCTTCGGCTGCGGAGCTCCGCATTCTTCCAGGATCCTGGCCACCCACTTTGCAGAGAGGATGGCTGGCGCGAGGTTGGCGAACTCTGCCTCCGTCGTGCTGAGGGCAACGAATGTCCGCTTCTTCGTCTTCCACACAAATGATGCCCCAGTTACAAATACCACATGGCCATGGGTCAAGTGCCGCGAGGGTATCCGGTCAGCCAAGGAGGCGTCCGCAAAGGTCAGCATCAACAGGTCCGCAATGATGAGAGATCCGGATCCCCGAATTCGGGACCGCGGTCCGCCGTGCCTTTCAAGTATCGCAAGAGGTGCTTCATGAGGTCCAGGTACAGCGGTTGCTTTGGGACTGATGATACCACGGAGTCCGCTGTCCACTATGATGGCGAGCTTGGTCCTGCGGAGCGGTAAGCGGAGGGGCAACCTCGGGGGCGGCCACAGAAGCGGAGGCTCAGCCTGGAAGAAGATGAGAAACAAGACGGCAAGGGTTCTAGCCGGTCTCAACTGAGGAGAAAGATGTCCGAGATGGTAACGGGCGGCCAGCAGGGGGATACGAAAAGATGCACCCCGTAGTCAGCACACAGAAATCTCTCGCCGTCTCTCCTTGCATAATGTCTAGAACGAAACGTGGTCCCATAAAATGAAGGGTTTTCTATGCATTACTGATGCACAAAGTACCCGGCTTCATGGGTAGGCTGGGTCTTGTGAGGGACGGTGGTGGTGTGCGGTGAATTGGATGTGGCACAGCCAAGAGCCACCAGCAGGCACCTGAACCTGAAGCAGGCGGGGGATGGCACTGACCACCGCTGCTGTGGGGCAGCCCACAGTGGTGGGGGTCAACCCTGGGTGTTATTGTTGGCCGCCCACCACCCTATGTGGTGGCCTGTGCTCAAGCCCAGCGCCTTTTGGTGCGTTTTCCACTCACGGCAGCTCTCAGACCTCGATCATCTCATCACTCATCTTCTGCTGCCTCTGGTTCCTCCAAGAGTTATTGAAGATACTTGGGCATATATGGGAGAACGCTCAGCGAGTGATATCCCTTTGATTGAATACAGTATTGCCCAAGCGTGTTCATGGAACTAACTATAAACACTGCCGTCTCTGATCTGTCATCTCATTTCTTGGTCGTCACTTGCTTCAGGGCTACCAGCATGGATTCTAGGCGCCCCGATAGGTATTCTGTTCGTTGTTCAGCCCTCTAGTGAGGATATCTAATTTACAGCAAGCAAGGGGTTTTAACACCCAAAGCCACCTTCGTTCTCCCAGATGGCGCGGAGTCGTCGACAGACAAACAACCGAGACCGCGGCCCAGGCCGGCTATTGTCATCGGCAGTGGTACACATACTTTCAAGCCCAGAACCGGGTGCGGCTCTAAGGGCGTAGCCAATCATGACCGGAGGACATCCTTCCGGAGCCGCGGTGGCTCTCAGTCTCGGGAATCGGAGCGTCAGAGCGGGTATCTAGGCCCGCGTACCTGGGGACGAATCGAGGTCCGCGAGTGGTGGAAGTTGACGCTGGCGGACGGTGTTTCAGGGGCATCATGGTGTAGTTAATTTGTCGAATATTATTCATATCATTAGAAGCGTAGTCCGCATCCCTGCATCCGCCTGAGCGAGGTATCTCTCTTGTACCCTCGACATTCTCCAGTCATATCCTCACCCCCTACACCACCTCTTTTCCCAGTAAACCCCCTACCATACCCAGGTAGCCGGGCTTTAAGCCAATGCCCCAACAGCCACATACACCACCGTCACAACCACCATCACCACCGCCTTCCCCCTCCCATCTAGCACCGCTACCGCCCCGCCCGTCGACAGCGACGGCTCCAGCCCGGTCCCCGTCGCCCCCGGGGCCCCAGCCCCCCCCGCCGTCGGCTTCACCACCGTCTTGGTCGGCGTGGGCGTCACCACCACAATCCCCTCCCCCATGGTATTATCATACGAATACGTAAAATAATCCTGACAATCCGTCCACTCAAAACATGTATGCGTCCCGCGGAAAACCGTCCACATGACCGTCACTGCCTCGGCATACAGCGTATCCCCCGCACCCCACACGCTCGTCGAGGCACCCTCATACCGCTTCCCTGGCGCCCCCGGGCCGGGGTTGCTGTACAACCCCATCGTGAGCGTCGTGCCACCCGGGGGGAGCGCGTTGGCGCCCGACGCGCCGCAGAAGGGGGGAAGGGTCGCGCTGCTGACGGCGTAGGCCGTGCCGTCGTGCACGGTGCGGTACGTCCACCCTGGGGACATGTGCGTGAAGGAGACGGAGTTGAAGGCGGAGGGACAGCAGGTCAGGCGGGTGGCGTCGACGGACCAGGCTGCGCCGCCTAGGCTGAAGGGTTTCAGAGTGGTGGAATTGGCGAGGGTGTAACCCGCGGGGCAGCCCGTGTAGTAGGTTGCGATGCCGTCGGGGTTGAGGGTGGAGGCGCCGGGGTAGCAGGGGCCCGGGGTGAACTCGGGGTTGCCGGCGACGGTGTGGGTGCATGACAGCCACGGGGGAATGACTGCGGTCGGGATGGGGCCGGTGTAGCCACGGTTGGCGATGGAGCAGCGGTCGGAGACGAGCCAGACGTTGGAGGCGGAGAGACAGGAGGGTGCGGGGGTGAATTGGGTGACGGGGGTGACGGGGGGGACGACGTAGGTGCCGCGCGGGGCGCGGGTTGGGCGCGGGGCGAGGGGGTTGTTGTTCATGATGCAGTGGCTGTCGCCGAAGCAGGTCGAGGTGGTGCCGGGGCGGCCCGTGTAGAGGTACTTTTGGATCATGGCGGCGGTGGCGAGAATGAAGCCGTTGTCGTAGTCCCAGTCGGTGACGGTGGTGGTGGCCGGCTCGGAGCGGGCGGTCGACACGGACAGGGTTACCTGCTTTCCCGAGAGGGTCTTGATCGAGGCAGCCTTGCAGTAGGCGTAGAGGGTCGAGAAGGTGACGGGGTAGGTGGTGCCGTCAATCTCGCTGAGGATGGCGGTCGGCTCGCGGCTCCAGGCCGGGGCAAAGTCGTAGGCGCTGTGTCATGGTCAACCGTTCTGCACCGCCCACAATCTGGAATGGGGGGACTTGCGTGGGACAGCAAGCCGTGATTTCACGCGTGATGGCCGAATAGGTGTTGGTCACGGTGGTGGCGCCCGTGAAGCCCTCCGGGCAGGCGGTGTACATGGTGCTGCTGAAGATGGTGTTGCCGGTGCTGATCCAATTGTCCTGGTAGCAGAGGTCATTGTAGTTGCCGTCCCCGGGGCGGCCCAGATAGACGGTCGGACATGAGGGCGGCACAACGTCCTCGGTTGGTTTCGACGCGAAGGGCTCGTAGTATGTCTCGCAGGCCCAACCCGCGCCGTTCGGGTTGCTCGCGAAGTAGAGATTGGACGGCGCAAAGCACGTCGGATCCGGGCGGAACGTGGTTGTCGCAACTGCCACCATGGTTTCGGTTGAGGATCGAAGCTGGGATTCAATCGTTCAATGGTGACCGAGTGTGAGGTAAAAGAAGGGAAATGGTGGCAGCGAGGAAAGAAGGAGGGGAAGAGATTGTGGTCGTTGAACACAAGTACCACGCTAAGCCGTGATATGGAAGAAGTGTGACCATGTTTTGCCCTGCCAAGCGGCGGCCGCCTCAATCTAACCACAGCAACCTCGCCAAGCCAATCCTCCGGCAAACCGGCACCTCTGGTGCTTGCAGAACCATGGAATCGAACTCGAATTGCGGTCCGGGTCCCGGGGGAGCGAAGAGCGAACACAACCCCGGCGATATATTGAAATAGAGAATCTTGTTGAGCACGAGTCTGACAAACTCCTTAAACCGCCTGGCCGTGGATTTGTGCCGGGTGATCGACCTCAGGCCTAGCCCAAGTTGCCGACCCCATGAGGCGGTGCATGGCCCAGTGGAGACGCGGGGGTTTCGTGGGGGACGGCGAGGGTTAGGGGGGTTCGGCGACACAGCCGCTTGCGGTGACGTCTTCTCACCTCCACGACAAGGAGCGCATCCTGACCCACGCCGCCGCCCTCCAGCTCATCTCCAAAAGGACTTCCATCCCCGTCCCCAGGCTCCTCGGCTTCGGCGAGAACCCCGACGGCTCGGCCTGGATCGAGCGGACCCACGGCGGCGTTTTTTGTCGAGCTCGTGCAGCACCGCTGCCGCATGCCGCTGGGCAAGAAGCACATTGACGCCCAGTGCGAGTGCGAGCTTATCGCCATGGCCAACGCCAGCCGGTATATCCAGGACGAGATCCTCCCGCAGCTCAACTGGCTCCGCTCCGACACGACGGGCCTCAACGGCACCGTGATCCCGTCGCTGTGGATCATGGACTACGACCCAAAGACGCACTGGCTGCCCAAGAAGGCCGCGTCCGGCGAGCAGGAGTATGTTTTCTGCCATGGGAACCTGCACGCCCACAGTATCCTGATGCATGCCGAGACCCTGCATGTGATGAAGATTGTCGACTGGGACAATGCGGGTTTCCTCCGGAAGGAGTTTCAGCTGTGGAGCGGCCCAAGTATGAGGAGCTGTTTACCCACAAGGAGCGGTGCAAGGAGCTGTCTGACATGATGGTGTAGTGGGGGAGATTGGCGTGGGTGTTGAACGTTAGTATGCCATGTGCTTGTGTCTTTAAAGAAGCGAGTTGCTTGTCTCCCGTCGTTTCTTCACAGTCATAGTCGTCAGTCCACAGATGTTGGTTGCTGCAGAGTAAGCCTGGACCTCGTACGGAGCACGGGGCCAAAAGATATTACCCAGCCTGTGCCAAGCCTATACCCCTGACAACGTGTGAAATAGACCCGCAATCCAGTTCATACTGTAAGTTGCATTGGGCACAGATCATCCGTGCATTTTTCTCTCAACACCAAGCTCGATAACCCCTTTCTCCCAGGGACCCAGCCGAACCGCGCAGCCGAACCGTGTAGCCGCCG
>MU855368.1:0-87404 GCA_033296695.1 Staphylotrichum tortipilum | reverse complement strand
AGTGCGGCTGATCGTGGCGTTCTTGGCACCCAGGGCGGTGAGACAAACTCTTTGGTAGGGGCTTCCGTATTCCGTACATTAGCGCCCAGCGCCCACGCGTCGACTAGCGTGGGGAGAAACGCCGACAACAGTTCATGATTCCGTCCTTGTTGCTGGCGGCGGAAATGAGGTTCCCGAGGAATGGTGTGTGCCGTGGCGACGCAGGGCAGCGGCGTGGCGGCCACATGAGCCACCACCATGCTGTTGATAATGTGGGTGTAGCCTCGGTTGAGGTGCCGGGCATTCATCTTCAGAGGGTGGCCAGTCCTTGTCATCTCCAACACAACGGGCGGGCAGGAAGCAATGAGCCTATTTCCAAGAATACGGAGTACATGCAGCGCAAATGGCAAACAATCAAAAAGTACAGTGCCCCTGGCCGGCAGGCAGTCAAGGGAGGGATGTTAAATCCACTCTATCCGTGCTCTGCATGAGGGCAGGCTTTGTCTCGTCCCAAGTTCCAACTGCCCTGTCCCATTTCTTCAGAGTGTGGGGTTGGAGTGGAAACCGGGTTGTGGCATGGGGGCTCTTGGCGCGGCTGGTCCCGACCACGGCGGGAACGCATCATCGCATGGACGTTCCCGTTCGAGACGAGACTCGACAAAACGTGGGCGCGCAACCCTGCCAGCTCGCCAGAACCTTGAGATCAGTCCCTGATCCAACGTCGCCATCGCAGAGTCGAGCGCGCAGGCCTCGACTGGGCGAGAAGTTGGGGGACGGGACAGGTCTGCCAAGCCTCGTCAAGCGATGCGCTAGAAGCTTCCCCGCTGCTTCCGGGCCATGTCATTGGTCACGCAGATAGGTTGGCTGCTCCCGGCCAGCCGGTTCATTCGCTGCAGCCTTGATGTGATCCTGTTCAGGGTCCCCCGCGGCCTGAGGATGGACCGCAGGCAGATGACTGTGTCGCTTGTCGCTGTGCCATGTCGGCAGCCAGTCAGTGGACTCGCTCGACTCGAGCTCCTCGGCCTGGCGATGCCCCCCCCCCAAAAAATGCTCGAGTGTCTGTCTGCGTGTGCGACGTGGGAGGAATGTCTCCGTGCTCATCACCCTCATCACGCTTCTCCTTCCCCTGGTGGCCTAGGGCCCCCTGGTCCGTCGCCTTGGGTCCGTGGGCTTGGTTGGACCCGTGGCCTGATGTCTGTCTGCCGCCTCTCTTCATCATTCCATGCCCAGCTCGGGCCTGGTCGCATTCCGCGGTCCCGCGATTGCATCCATCCCTCATTCACCCCCCCTTGCTCGCTTCTGGTTCGCTCACTGGCTGCCCACTGGCTGCCCGCTGCCCGCCCACTGGCTGCTCGTGCGTGCTCGTCAACCAGGGACGGGGCCAGGGTCAAAGGGGCGACAAGTGGTCAGGCCGCGCCTTGCCCCGCGACCGGTGAATCTCCCTCCTTCACTTCATCTCGTCACCGCCCTCACCGATTCCATCCTCTGCCCGCAAACGAAACAATACCATTCTTCACCGGCTGTTCCAGACTCCACCGAGCGACACCCCATCTCGGTCTGTGCCGTGAGACACGCCGCGTATTACTTGCCTGGGTCCCTTGGCGCGCAGACGACGCCCAGCTACCGGTGACCATTGCATTGCCGCGGGATTGGGCACCACGCGCCCGCGCCGTCGCTTCTGTCTCCCGCTGCCGCCCGCGAGAGGGAGAGGGAGAGCGGAGAGAGGACAGAGGACAGAGGACAGAGGCAGAGCAGCGCAGCATATCGCGCGACCGCCGCCGCCGACGCCAGCAGCCAGCAGCCAGAGCAGCGCGAGTCGTTCTCGACCCAGACGCAGCCCAGCAGCCGTCAGTCAATCAGCCAGCCAGCCCTGTGTGTCGCCAGCGTGCCACATCCCAGCGACCCGGGCTGCCACCTGGCCACCGTCTCGGCTCCTCGCCCAGTTCCGACCACATCGACGGCTCCTGTCCAGCTCCCGCCCCGGCCCCGTAGCCGCCATCAAAAAACGCCCTCAGCCGAAGCCACACTAGCCGAACCCCCCCCCCAACGGCAGCCCTGGGGGTGGTGGTAGCCAGACAGCAATTTTGTGGCACTCTCGTCTTCTGGCTGTTTTCCTTGGCCTGTCTTCCTCTGCCCCCTACCCCCTTCTCGATCGAGGCTGTTACCAACAGCCCCCCTTCCCTCCCCCCCTCCCCCCCTGCTCCTCCACGCCAAACCCGACTTTCACACCCCTCCCCGCCACCACCTGGCCGCGGCTCCTCTCCTCCCCCCCCCTTCCTTTCGCCGCAGCTGCATCGGGTACCGTTTTCAGGTGTGCCCACAGCACACACTCCTCACCACACACTCCCGTTCGGGGTGTATCGTCCATCGCGGTGGTGGCGATGGCGCATCTGTGAGATGTTCGGCCCTGCTCACCCTGGTCATCCTGGTCATCCACCACCACCACCCCCTCCCTCCTCCTCCCCCTCCCTGCCCGGTCCTCCACGTACGGGTGTGACTTCGGAGCGGCTTACCCATTAGTCGTCGTCTCGACGCGGCTTCCGGTTGCTGGCTCGCTGGGTTGGGGCTGGCTATGCGGCTTTCTTGTCTCCCCTCGCCCCCCCCCTTGCATACCGGGTACCTCTCCACCACCACCTGATGCACCCCGGCTCGATCCTTTCCCCTCGGACTTGCCCAACATAAATCACACCCCCGGCTCATCTTCATCATGGTAAGAAAAAAAGGTTCTCGTCTCTCACAAAAAAAGGGCTGGGCGGCAGGGTGCATGGGCGGCAATCACCGACCGAACAACCCTCGTGGCTGCTTCCTCCCAAGCAAGCCATGTCTCCCGGCTCCCACTCCCACCTCCACCTCCCACCCCACCTCGTGTCACTTACACACACGTTCCTACTTCAGCTCTCTCCGGTTCCTCTCCCCTGTCCTGCCCTGCCTTGCCCTGTCTCACCGGTCCGCGCCCCATTGCTCAGCTTCTCTTCCTTCATTCGCCCAATGTGCGGTGAATTGACGATGCTTGTCTAGAATACCAATATCAGGAAGCGACGGGCCTATGGCCACGAGGACGCCCCCGTCGAGCCCGTGTTCCATGGCCTGCCTCATTCCTCCTCACCGGCCAGCCTCGACACGCGACCACTGCCGGTCGTCGATCACCGGTACATACTAGACCAGGGGCTTCATCATCTTCCTCACCTTCCTCCACCTCCACCTCTGCCCTATGTCCTGCCCCCGTCTGGTGGTTATATAGACCTCACCCCCGAGAACCGCCTCGTCCTCGAGCAGGCCGCCTTGCTCTTGAACCAGCCCCTGGATGCCCTCCTGGATCTGAGCAACCTACAACCCCCGGAGCCACCTCCCGAACAGCAACACTTCCACAAGAGGCTCCGCCTGAATACTGACGTCCCAATGCCCACAACATACTCTGATTTCCCGGCCCACGATGGCCAGGAGAAGACGCCGCTCGGCGGCCCGCTGGATGCCGGAGTGAATGCCGGCGGCCGCAAGCCCTATGGGTCATTCTCCGAGAGGAGCCTCAGCTCTGGGTGGACGGGCGCGCGGCTCGCCGACTGTTTCGCGAGTTTCTCCATGTGCCCGCCCTTTGAGTCTCAGCCTTGTACGTTGCTTTCCATTCCTATGGGCTATATATACATGCTCACACAGAGAGAAGAAATGCATGGCTAATTCCCTCGCTCAGCATACCAACCGCTGATGGCACCCACTCCGTCATTTGACTATGACAGCCACCGCTCATCAAGTCTGGACGCGGCTGTCATCTCCATCCAGCCCCAGGCCCAGCCCTCTCTGCTGCCCACGCCCATCAGCCCAGGCGCCCCGACGCTCTTCTCGTGTGACGACCCGGTATTGATGGACCAGTATCTCGCCGGCTACCCCCCGCTGCAGCCCGAGCGGATCCTGGGTCTCCAGCCGAGCATCGCCCGGGAGGAGATGGTCTATCCCGACATCTCGGCCACCATCAAGTACGAGAGCAACCTCCACAGCCCCCACGGAGACTCCTCCCTCGGGACGCAACCCTCACCCTACCTGGTCGACGCCTCCCTGCACGCACCCGCCGCCATGCCGGGGCCGTTCGGCGCTGGGGGCGAATCGTCGCCGTATGACGGCGGCGGGCACAGCCTAGTTGTCAGCTTGCCGCCGCGTTTCCATCCGTCGGCGGTGCGGGGGCTTGATGTTGTTATCGGGGCGAGGCAGGAGAGTTCGGCCGTCCAGGAAGAGGCCGCGCCGCCCGTGGATTTCTTCCCCGCCCACAGGACAGCGCCCACTAAGCGCGGGCCGTTCAAGGACCAGGACTCGAGGGAGAAGACGGCGCTGACGAGGAAGATGGGGAGTTGCATTCGGTGTCGAATGCAGCGGATTCGGGTCAGTTTTTTTTCATTCTTCTTTCCCCCCTTTTCTTCTGCTTCCCCTATTTCTTCTTCTTCCTTTTTCCCCCCTTTCTTCTTTGTTTCCCCCTTTTCTGCTTTTTTTCCCTTTCCCCTTTTTTTCTTCTTCTTTCTTCTTCGGGCGGATTGGGGCAGGAGTGTTGCTTGTATCTTTTTGCACTGTCAAGACCCGCGCTAACTTTACATGCAGTGCAACCTCGACCCAGACAACGAAAAGGGGCCCTGCCAAGCGTGCAAGAAGCTTGCCGGCAGCACCAAGGTGTACCGGCTGAACTGCCTGCGGCTCAAGATCACAGACGTGAAGCTCTTCAAGCCCGGGCAGGTCAAGGGCCAGGAATGGACCAACCGGTGGAAGGACAGCGTGATGGACGACATTGGCAACTGGGAGTCGTCCCAGGTGCGGACCATCCAGGTGACCGAGGGTTACACGGGCCGGTCGGTTAAGCTGCAGGTCCGGCAGTTCAGGCCGCAAGAGGGCGACAAGGTGAATCGATCGTGGGTGACGCGGAGCGGCGCGCGGCGCGAGGTCAATATCCCGCCCTTTGCGATCGTCAACCTGGACGACGCCAAAACGGAGTTCGACGACCACATCAAGTACGGCCTGCTCCAGTGCTGCAAGCACCTGCTGGGCCCGCCGGACCAGCTGCTCTGGCGGACCTACGATCTCGCCATCAAGACGGCGCACGACCCGTTGACGCCGCAGAGCGAGAAGAGCCTGCTCGGTTCGACGCTGGACCTCTGGATGTCGGTGCGGCTGACGACCAAGTCGTTCGAGATTGTGGGCGACGAGACGCTGGGGATGGCGCGGGACATCATCGACGACCGGGACAACGCGCTCCACGGCAAGATCCCGCTGCCGCCGGTGATGGGGGCGCAGATCGACTCGCTGCTCATCCACCAGATCCAGCCGCGGCTCCGACGCAAGGCGCTCGAGGAGCTGCAGAAGATGACACAGGAGAAGAAGCAGAAGACGTGGCTCACGACATACCTGGTGACTTTTATCCTGTTGCACAACATTGCCCTGATCACCAAACACGACGCCAACTACGCCAAGAAGCACGGCATGCCGGTGAGTTTTGCCTGACCTTGATTGGGGGGGGCGAGGCGAGGGGAGGGGATAGGACAGGATGGACTGACGGTGATGCCCAACAGATGCGTTTCGCACGGGAGGCCAACGTAAAGGAGTACAACTTGGGTGAGTGTTGCTGAACCACGACGGATGTTGTCGGTTGCACGACGAGACTGGGGCGACTGACACCCGACTTAATAGGCGCCAACACGCTCCTCGCGTACTTCCACTACTGTAACAAGGCCATCTACCCGTTCTCGCCCGAGTGCAAGGACCAGGACCTCCAGACTCTCGCGGAACTGGACGGCGACGCCATCTCGTTTGTCCACTATACCAGGCAAATGGCGGCCAAGCAGAGTGAGCGCTGTTCCCCGTCCCCGTCCCTGTCCTTGTCCTTGTCCCCGTCCTCGTCTGACACATAAACGCGCGTTTCAGGAAAGGAATGGGAGGAACTGTGGCGCCGCGAGGCGTACGAGCAGGATTACTACTACGTGAGCCAGCTGTTTGAGCAGAACTGGCAGCCCCGAACCATGGCGTAGGGGGACTAGCCGGTGGAGCCCGCCGGGGGGGCGCTCTCTGCAGGCGCACGAAAGCAGAAGAACGAGAGGAGAGCTGGGCGTCCCGCATGGGACGGATCCAGCGCCAGCCGTTGGAAGTGGCGCGAACGAGAAACAAGAGGGCGATGGATGGTGCAACGTGGGCGGTACTGTGCACCGTCGGGGTGGTTTGATGTTGGGAGGACTCGGGGGAGGAGGGACAGGTCGCGTCGTCGTCGTCGGTGTCCTTGTCGGCGTCGGTGTCGGCGTCGATGCTGGTGTAGCTGAGTATTCCAGTTGTCTGAAGCAAGCCATCCGTGTCAGGGTGTCCGACAAGACTGGCTCTCGGTTTTCGTCTGTGTGTGTGTGTGTGGTGATGGTGGTTGCCATTCCGCTGTGGGAGGGTGGTGCGGGAAAGGCCCCACCCCTCAGTGGCCCCGCCCCCAGTGGCCCCGCCCCCAGTGGCCCCGCCCCCAACCACTAGCCCTGCAGGTGCCGGCGGGGTCTGGCACTCTGTGAAAGCCACTGCCACCAGCCAATCGCGGAACTGGGACCGGCGTTGGAGGGGTTCCACCGCGTCTGCAGATCCCCAGTCTTTTTGGTCGCTGAGGCTGGAGTGACACGGCGCCTCGACATCGCGCATGCGTCTGACCAACCCGGGAGCCAGGGGTATCCTAAGAGATGGGGAACACAGATCTCTATCACCCGATCCGATCTTCTTTCTTTTTTCCATGGCTCGTTGTTTAGTAGTAAGGGGACCAGCGCGCCGCGGGAGACAAGCTGGGCTGGAGCGGGTGGCGGCGTGCCACGAAATGGGCTGCCTTGAATCGACTTCGATTTGTTGTCCGAGTTTCTCGTTCGGCCTTTTTTTTTTCTGGCTTCGTTCTTCCACCACATTCATCTCCCCAAGTTCCTCACCGGCCCAAGCCACGCGTATGCCGGCGACAGACCGGTGCCCAGCATCGCGCGTCCACCTGCGTCCCCCCCTCCCTCCCCCCAGTCTCTTTTTTTTCTTTGCTTTTGTTTTTTTCCCTCTGCCCCTGGGAACGGGCAGCGGCGCCGCTGAAGGTCTTGGCGACGCAGGGTCCTCTTGATGCGGGCTGCCTGAAAGTCGCGAGCAGCCGCAACACCAACGCATCCAGCAACGCAGAGAGGAATTTTGGGACTGGGATGGCGTTTGCCTGCCCGTCTCTCCGCCCGTCGGTCCGTCTGGCCCGGGTCGAGATCCTCCCCCCCCCACCCTCTCTGTCCCTCATCCATCCATTGTGTTTCCTCCGTCAAGATTCGGCATTGTTCTGCTCACACCTCCTCACTCTCGCCCCCCCTTCCCATCCCCTTCCATCGGAAGTCGACGAGGAAGCTCGGATCCCGACCTCACGCTTGGCATCAGCCCCTCCTCGACCCTTCCCCCCCTCCAGGAAGGGGGCACAATGCGCCATGGCTCGATTGTCCATGTGTCTTTCCCTTGGCCCCGTCCACCGCATTCTCGCCCTCTCCCTTGAGCAACTCGAGCATAGAGCCAGCGCTGCATGCCACGGTGTTGCACGGCAGTTCGAGCCACCCGCGGCGCTACCCACTGCCGCCCTAGTTATCTCTTGGTGTTATCAGTCATGTCAAGCTCCCTTCGGCCTATTTTGGGTCTCTGTTTGCTCCCGAGTTCGTTTCTTCGTTCGTTCCATGCCAGGGGGGGCAGGGGGGCAGGGTGAGAGGTAAGGGGGAGTAACGAGGAAGGGGAGGGGGCACCTCATGGACCAAGTTTTTTGGCGTCTGCGCCTTCTGGGTCTAACTCCTGCACAATGCCTTTCCAGGCCGTTGACTGGCCGTTCAGCACTTTTCGCTTTCTGAGCTCTCGAGTCTGCCATAGCAGCGTCGTGCCTGTTCCCTTGCTGGCGGCCAAAACGCCCTCGTCTGTGCCTGCCCAGGTGCTTGAAGCTACGCTCCTTTCATCCTATGCTTCCCTCTGGCAAAGATAATCATCTATCAACCCCAACTAGTTCACTCCCTGCCCTCCCCTGTTCTCCCCTGCCTGCCCGGCCCTGCCCTCTTCTTAGCTGCCCCATGGCCATCCCAATGCTGGCTCTTGGCCGGGTACATGAACCCCTCCGTCACTCGGGGACTAGGGGGGCGGGGCTCGATCTTGAGACCTTAAGCCACCGGCGTTTGCGGAAAGGTGCCCCGGTACGTGGCTGCGTCGGTCAAGCCCACCCCTGCGATCCTATTACTGCTTCCGTGCCCACTTCCCGCCATCCCTGCTGGTAGCGCCGTCGTCAATCTGGACTTACCTCTTGGGAGAGGAGGTGGGGGGTACCATGGAAGCCGGGAGACACGCCTGCTCGCGCGCTCTCTTCCCCCCAGCAGCCGGCGGTGATCTCTGACACCGGCCAGTGTGAGTTCGAGGTAGTTAGCCTGTGTTATCAAAAAGGCTTGTCCCCTCCCTGTCCGCCATACATCTCGAACCTGGTCTCGAACCCGACGGAAGCTGCCGCCTACGTCGTCCACCCCTCCTCTCCTCCTCCTCCCTATCCTCGCTGTCGTCCTCCGCCTCCTTCTCTCCTCCCGACTACCGCCGCCTTATGTACGCCCTGCGCACCCTCCCTGCCCCCGTCACACTCATCCGTCACCAAAGCAGGAGCGGAACGGGAGCACCAGCACCATCCGTCGTTGGAGGCCACCCAGATGCCGTCTCTCTGGGTAGCTGCCGTTGCTAGTTTTTTCAGTGTTACCCGCGTCTTCATCCTTACTCGCCCATCCTCCTTACCGGCCTCGGTAGTCTGCGTACAGCAGCCCTGCCTGGTCTTGCTTGCCCGCCGGCTCTGCACATTTCCTCGCCTGTCACAAGAAAGGACAAGATACTGGCAGGCAGTTGCCTATTCAACGCCGTCGGGTGTTTGGGCCGTCCCCCATCCGCTCCACCCCCCTGGGATCTCTTGCAGGTTGCCCGACCGGGTATCGAGTGTCTTTGATTCCTGTCGGTCTATATAAGTCGACTTGGGCTGCGCCATCTCCCACCCAGCCATGAGACATCCAGTCCTCCAGCTCTCTTCTCATTCTCGCATCACTCGTCTCGTGCGGTTCCACCTCGAATCTAGCCTCCGTACTCACGACATTTCGCCATATATCTGCCCGTGAAGGTACAAAACCACCCGAGTCCCCCCTGACATCCCGTATCCCAGTCCCCACAGAGGTGAGTTCTACCCCTGTTTGCCTTTGTGAGGGCACATGCGCATTGTCTGTGTGCAAAGGAACTGACATGGTAAACAGGATTATCAGCAATCGCCATGTCTACCGCTAGCGCCGGTCCTGTTCTTGCTGCGGCTGCTGCCGTCACTGTGGCCTTGCCAGCCAAGGCCAAGACTGACGTTCCGGCCCTTCCCCCTGGATTCCCCACCCATTTGGACACCGAGCTGGCATGGACTGGCTCCGACTTCACCAAGTCGTCTGAGCATGTTCTGGTCCTGAACGACACTCACCATGCCGAGATCAAGGCTGCTCTTGAGGGCTACAAGGGTATGCTCTCTTTGTTCGGCCCCTTTCCAGGGTACCTGGATGCCCTGCTTTTGCCGGTCTCTTACTGACTTTGTCGACAGCTCTCGATCAGGACGGAGACCTCGTGGAGCCCGCCAACTTCCCACTCCCGACCCTTGGCCCGAAGCTCCGTGAGCTCAGCCGCGACGTTCATAACGGCAGGGGCTTCTGCGTTGTCCGCGGCCTGAATCCCGCTTCGTACGCTGTTGAGGACATGACGCTCGTCTATCTCGGCGTCCAGTCATACATTGCCGAGCAGCGCGGCCGTCAGGACAAGCGCGGAAACATGCTCGGTCAGTGGTGTGGAACTTGGTGTTATTGGCTTGTTTGTGTTGGCTAACCCCTGGGACAGTCCACATTCTTGCCGATAACAGCACCAAGCAGGCAGCTGAACACCACCGTCATTCGACCAAGGCAATTGTCAGTTCTTCTGCCCTTTTCCCTTCCCTTTTCCCCCTTCCCAAAACCCTTGTGGCCCTGCGGCTGACCGGACATTTTGCCTTGGTTTCTAGACTTTCCACAACGAGGAAGCCGGCGATGTTGTAAGCTGGCTGACACGCAGCACGGCTGCTGCGGGCGGCAAGTGCATCATTGCCTCGGCTTACACAGTATACAATGTTCTCGCAGCCACCCGACCCGACGTGATTCGGACGCTGGCCCGTTCGGACTGGCCTTTCGCCATGTAAGTTGCCGCTGCTAGCAGCCGAGATAAGGACAACGGACGACTAACTCGGGATGCCATAGGCCGCGTTTCCAGTGCCGCCCAGTCATCTTCTACCAGGACTCGAGGCTCGTGATGAACTTTGGCCGCGCCGCCCTTCTGGGCAGCGAGGCCCATCCCCGCGCCGAGCACCTACCCTCGTTGACGGCGCGCCAGCTGGAGGCGTTGGACGCCATCGAAGCCATCGCCCAAGCCACGCAGCTGGAGATCCAGACGCAGGCAGGCGACATGCATTTTATCAACAACCTGGCGATTCTTCACCGCCGCGAGGGCTTCGCCAACGGCCAGGTCCCGACGGAGAAGCGCCACCTGGTTCGCATGCGCCTCCGCAGCGCCGATCAGGGATGGCGCATTCCAACTGAGCTCGCGCCGGAGTGGGACGAGGCTTTCACGAAGCATGGCGTCAAGCACTGGCACGTGGAGCCGATGCCCGCCTACTTCTTTCCCATGCGCCTGCACCCCAACTAGGCCAGCATGAGGCGAGGGGATGCCACACCTCGGCTGCGCTCGTACCCCGCGCGCTCTCTCTCTGTCTCTTTCTTTCTCGCCCCTCTTCTCGTTGCATTCGAGGCGTTGGTCAACAAAATAAAGGTGGGCATGGGACAGGGAATTAAAAGAAGACCCCCTGGGGTGAGGGGCAAGGCGGCGTCTGGCTCAACATTTTGGGATTATTTTCTTTTAATGGTCGGTTTTGTTTTCTTGGACGATAATGACGAAAACGGGGGGGGGCGTTGGGTGCGCCAAAGCGTCTGAAGGTTTCCTGTCGAACCCCTCATTGCTTTTTTTACTTTTGCTTTTCTTGCACTTTTGACCCCGCGAAGAAGAATGGTTGCAGCATGGCACGGTCTCTCATGGGCATGAGTTTGAATTCTAGAATGGGTCGGTCCAATGGACAATTTTCTCTTCGAGGCATTGCTCTCCCCTCGCATCTCGCAAGCTGGCAGTCAGTTGAAATCCCCCAGTGGCCCTTTGCATGCGCGTCCGCACACACCACTGCCGCCCTGGAGCACTCGTTTTCGGTCCCATGTGGAGATAACAGCCTGCTCAATGTCATTCCCGGAAGACAGCGGCACAGATGTGTATCGGTCGATCGGGAAGATTTGCCACGTTCAGAAGGGTGCGCAGAATAAGCAACAAGTCCAGCTCAACTGATGCTGGTCTGATCACAAGCGGAATAGTCTCAGCCCCTAAACCCAGCCCGGCCGTCTTCCGCGGATGGGTCCTCGGTGTCAGCTCGCGGGGGGGAGGGCGGGGAATGGAAAAGCAGGGGTTGAGGGGAGCGAAGAACGCGTCAACGACCTCGCCGTCGCCGTGGTTCCTCGACGACCACTCTTGGCCGTCTCTGGAGCAGCGAAACCGCAAGAAGGACGGGGGAGGCGGTGCGAGGGAAGGCCTTGGACGAGGTCTAGCTGGCAACCAGAACCATAGGTCCCCTCTACTCGCCCATCCGCACCTTGGGCCATGGAAGATGGTCTTCTCTGGCCCCCTCCGCTCGTCTGCCGGGCAAGGACCGGGGCTGCTCCGTTGTCACATCCCCCCGACCGGGCCGTGGTGGGTCCGCAGGGGAGTCCCTCCCCGTCCGCCAACCCCCACCCAGATCGGCCTCTGGTTGTGGGGCGCATCTTCACGTCGTCGCCCGGACCCCGGCTGCTGCAGACCATGTCTCACCTCCCTCTCAGGGAGGCGCCTCAAGCGTCAGAACGTTCTCGCGTGGCTTTTTCGATCTGCAGGTGGCCGCAAGAGAGAACACCAGACCCTGCCTGGTCCCGTTGCTCAGATTTTTTTGTTAGTTCCTCGAGGGGGAGGGAGGGGAGGGGAGGGGCCGGCCGAGATTCGTGCCCGTTTTGTCTTGCCGTACTTCTCCTCCGTCGGCTTGCAGGTCCCGAGTCTTGAGGGACTCGATTCTCAACTGCCTTTTTCACGACGATGTCTTTTGCCCTCGGCAACCTCATCGCCGCCAGTCGGCTGGACGCCGGCATTTTTCCAACTGCCGTGCGTTAGTTATTCTCCGACTGCGTGCGCCCTGCTCTGCGGCTCTGCCTACCGCAACTGGACCCCCGGCAGATCGTGCGATCGATCGTGTTCCAGTGGCTCGGGACCACCGCCGGCCTCTCTGCCCCCTCTTGCGCTCCAAGAACCAGGAAAGCAGGGGTCCAACGAAACCCCAGCCGGAGCAGTGATTCCGTGCGTGCTGGGACGGGAGAGAAGCACGCAAGCAAGGAAGCCCAAAAAAAGAGGGGGATTCTTGCGCACTACCACACCAGGGCCAGCCAGCCCTCTCCATCAGTCACATTCTCCCAGGGTCGAGATGAGGTCGAGACGGACGACTACCTCGTGCCGTCACACCGCTCTCTCCCTCTCCATTGCAAGTTTGTCCCGGAGTAGCTACCCGTGCCGCATACGAGTTGGAGACCGCCTCGGGGCTTGCTTCATTGGCCATCCCGGGGTCCCGGGCCTCCCTTGTACTATTGCTTTTTCTTGATTGTGTCTTGGGCTGGGGCTGATGGGGGATCGCATCCCCATGCATAAACTGTTTAACTAGTGCAGCAGGATGGCCAAGTGTTTAGATAGCGAAAACGATGGGGGAGGTGTGTCAGAGGATCGTCCTGTGAATACCGAGTCAATAGGTCGACCAAAGAAAACAGGATGGGGTCGGTTGGGAGGTTGTTTGTGCTGATCATTGCCCGAGGTGGTCGTTTCGTTTCCTCGAAACCAGTTTCACCACCTGTCTCACACAGCTCGCATACCTACTACTGCACGATCCACGCCTGCGAGGCCACCCCCTTCCCCCCTACCCCCACCGCAGCCACCACCACCTTCTGCTCCCAGCCAGCCCACGGAACACGGGAAGGCTGTGTGTGGTGGCAAAAGCCTCTTACAAGACATCCAAGTCAATCGCCCTCCCGCGTGTGAATGGGGGTGATGGGAGGAGGAGGGGGGCCATCTGCAAGCCTCTCTCACCTCCTCGGATCATCTCGACCGAAACCCCAAGCCCCTTGGGGGATGAGGCTGAGATCTGCATATGCAGACAACAGGTAGAGAGGAGCGGGAGAGCCATCCCGTTGCCAGCCAGCCTCGTGGGCCCGGCACTTGTCACCATCGGCTGGGCTGGAAGCAAATCTTGATAATATGCCGGCACGTCCATGCACGCGGCGCCGATCGCTCTAGGTGACTTGTCCACTCGACCGTGGCGCCGGGTTGGGCGATGGGCATGCAAGGCATCGGTCTTTGGGTGCTCCCAGTAATGGCGTGAGTGTTTTTTGCCTTGCTTGCTTCATGCAAGGCTGATCTGATCGCCTGGCCTCGCCTGGAGTCATTGGTACATGGGGATGACCAGGTTGGGACATTCCTTGGGGTGTGGACGGTGGAACAAGACGAAGACACTCTCTCGTATGCGAGGGTCGCGATTGCTGGAGGAGGGTGACGAAGGAAGGTTGGTGTGTACGACGCCCGAATGCAGTACCAGGGGAATGCTCACGCCGGCTATCCCCCGATCCGACGGCAGTCGTCGTTTGGCTTGTCCCAGGTCTTGAGAGCAACGTAGCATGTAGTCCTGCCTCGACTCGATATGGATGTGTACCCACCCCCAGACTGACAGAGGATGCAACGATACCCGCGTGCTAGATAGCGCATTCGCCGCGTGGTGGGTGCGGTGAGACTCGCTTCGAAACGTGTCGAGTCGAGCTCGATGGTTTTGTGTGTCGGGGACTGAAACTCCTGAGGACAGACAACGATACGGATACACAGACGCCAAATGAGGAAACTATGGTCTGTGTTGTTACCCAAGTAGCCAGTCGTGTCATGTGTGTGGTAATGCGATATCGCGATGGCTTGTGTTGGTGGTGTGGGTGAGGGGAGGGAAGGGGATTGTGATGAGAGTCCGGGAACATGGGCACAGATGGCATACCATTGCCGATGGCAATTGGTATCCGGTGGCCCCTTTTTCTTGTTCCGTTGAAGTTATCCGTTGCCTAGACAGCGATGCGTTTTGGGAGCGAGTTTTGGGGGCCAGTGTCGTGCGAAGGAGGTTGCCCCTTTTTTATCTTCAAGCAGTGACGACAAGTCCTCAACCCCCAGACTTAGCCCAGGAATATTCCATTCTATCCCACGGTCAGCTAGTAATCTCCATGACAGAATCAACTTGCGTCCACACGAAGGCCTGTGGTTTGTGAAGACCCTTGAGTGGTGTTCTCCAACCGCAGAGTGTAAACAACACCACAGTCCCGTGGCAGGCACAGGCAGCAGGATGTTAGGTTGCTTTCTCCAAGAGTGACACCGCGTGAGATTTAAACGCCTCTTGAGATGTTCGCAACGCAAATGATGGATGCAGCAGGGTTAAGCCTGACTTGCCAGGTACAGAGGGAGAAAGTAACATGGCAACCATCAGTGGCATAAACATTTGCCCTGCCAAATGCCCCCTTTTTCGAGAACCATCTCAGGAGATGGAATATCTCTGGTTGTTTTGCGCCGTGTGGTTGCTCTGGCCTCCAACTGCATCAACTGCTCACTCTCATGAACAGTTTCCGTCAACCCCTTGCCGACCTTTCCTCGTGGGAAGCACCGATGTGGTGCCCTCCACTGCCTGCTCATCCTCCGGGTACATAGGTATCCAGTTCGGTGTGGGTGCGTTCAAGGAGCACGCGGGCCACTGGCCATGGGCTGCTCGAGACCGTGTTGCTTCGACCCACCCACTGCGAATCACTGACGCATGGCCAGTCACTGGTGATTGAGACTCGCTCTATCCCCTGTGCCATGGACGCGTGTGCCTGGGAACCCACCCTCTCCATTCAACGGCAACAGGGTGGCATGACTGGATCATGGTGAGTTTGGCTTTGCGGTGGGAAAGGGCGAGGGGTTCACCGCCGGTGTCTGGGGGGCTTGGGTGGCCAGTGGACACTGCCCGCTGTCCATGACACGGGAAGGCGAAGCCAAAGGCCTTGCGGCGGAAGACGCACCAAGGTGATTTGCAACTGGCCCCTTCCAGGTCCTGTGTCCACGGACATCCCCCACGCGGGCACCAACCCAGCACATTTGCCAAGGACCCGGGTGCCTCTCTCATGACAGCCTGAGCTCATCCGTCAGGCCCTGCGCGCTCGTCCGCCTCGGATGGGCGGAGCAAGGACGCAGAGTTGACACTCTGCTGGAGCAAGCAGAAGAAGGGCCTCTATCGGACCGACTTCGCGCCTTGTCCCTCATTCAAAAGCAGGAAGCCCATGGACAGGAAGGCGACGATCTCTCCTGGGTGAGCACACAGGGTTTGGTGTTCTCTGGCATCGGGACAAGATGGCGGATGAGCGGTAAACCCCGTTTTGGCAACCAACTTTTCATCATGAAGACGGCCCCCATGGGAAAGGGGCGAAAGAACATCCCGTCGTCCCAGGACAGGAAGGCACGAAATCTTATAACCCCCCCTCCTCTTCTTTTCTCTCTCAGCCCAAATTTTCTCAGGTCATCTCGGAACGCACCTTGCGATCGTCGGAGGGAGCAAATATAGAACAAACGGGGAGAAAAGGAAGGAAGCTGGAACCACCAATGCTGATGACGAGCACAGATGATTTACTCTCTGTCGTCCGTCCAAGCCCTGTGCCCTGTTTCAAGTCAGATTAAGAGCAAAAGAATACAGAAAGACGGAGAGAGAGAATCAGGGAAAGAGAGGAGGGACGGGATCACACTGCTCGTGCTTCTGCGTGGTTGTTGGGGAACACTGTGCCACCACGCGCGTCATCTGTCTGTGTTTACGGCAATACGACATATGCGAGTCCGGGGCGAAACAACTTGAAGCATGGCTTGTCAGTTTTCCCTTGTTGGAGCAACAAGCCCGGTGCGCAACAATAGGGAGTCCTCATGGTCGCCGGTCATCCATCCGCCCCCGGCCCCGGCTCCGACTCTCACCCATCTGATTCTCGTCAGCAAAGACGTCCGTCCACATGCGAGAACCTCGCGGGCTTCATGCCTCGGATTGACGCAGATGGCATCTCTGGACTGTGACCCCGGAGAAGCTGTGCCAGGCACTAGTGATGCACGGAAGAGGTGGTGTGCCAGCAGCAGCGGGCCGGGGCTCGCGGCTCGACGTCGAGATGCTCGTGGTTCCCTCTTCACCCTTGATGAGAGGAGGATTGCCGGATCAGCACTGGACGAAGGAATGCAGTGCAGGAGTAGCAGGTACATACGGAATACGGGAAGGGCTCGGCGCAAGATCAACTCCATCTGGCCATCCGTCTGCGTCCATCTGCGTCTGAAGTTTTTCGTGGCTGCCGTTGATTATGAAGCGGCAGCCCCCCCCTCCCCACATCGAGAGTTCGAGGACCAGGGATTCGACCTCGGCATCGCGCTCCCCACGCCCCATGTGTCCCGGCCTTGTGCTTGTGATTGACCAGGACAGCTTCCCCGAACCCATTGTGCACGCAACCTCCATGCTTGAACACCCGCATGCCAAAGTGACGCACCCCGGATTCTCCCAATGCCTTCCCCGCGGCCCACAACCCCAGGTTTTCCGCCGGCGAGGAATTGCAACGTCATTCCCGTCTGCCCAAGTGGAGACCAAGCTTGTTCCCCAGGTCCGGGGCACATGGTGTTTGCCGCTGCCCGGCCTCCAGCACGTGTCGTGCTCACCCAACGAGGGCCATCGCTGTGCTGAGCCCGTCGGGAACCACCCCAGGAGATAGGAGCCCCTCTTCTGTTGCGACCGCGTGCCTCTTTTTTTCGTCAAATTCTGTCGACAACAAGGGGGAGGGGGGGAGAGAGAAATTGGATTTTCTTGACCACCAGGGCGAGGTTGCAGATCGGCCCATCTGCGGCCCTCCCTCGCTGTCACTCAACACACACACATGCATGGCTGGGTGAGTTTGCACTGCACCCGCATCTCCGCGCGGACTTGACAAGGAGCAGACAGTCTCAATGTGTGAATGCCTCCCGTCCCCCCACTTGCTCCCACAAGAACTCCCCCTCACGCCCCTGCACAACGATCGCTGTCCGATCAAGCGTGAAACTTTTCCGGGCCTGTTTCCGGCCTGCCAACCGATACGGCGAACTCCGCGCACTGACGCGACGATTGACTTGGTGGCATTGGTCCCTGAACCGTAATTTGCACGGAGTGATTTTAGCCACGACCGGTACCAGCAAAGGGCGTCGACGGGCTGTGTCTGCGACGTCTCTGTTGGGGCATGGCCAGCGCAAGTTCCGGGTCCATGGGTCGATAACCGTCCCCTTCGAAACTTGGTTTTCGGGAGTCGGACGGGACAGCCGGCTACTGCAAGATGGTCAGCGGCCAAACCGAAGCCTGGATCAACAGCAGAAGCTAACTAGTCGACGCCCTAGCTGCTTCGGTTGCCAACACGCTCAAGTCCCGAAACGGCGCCGGCATCAATACTGCAGCCGATGCTACCGGCCGCCGTCTTTCGATGCGCCCTTCCAACCATCGGGTGAGACTGGTCCCAAACGCAGCCGAGTCGCTGCTAACGCAGTAGTGTGTGCCAGGAGAACTCGGCAGTCACCTGTCACCGACCCGAACATGCTGGATGGGCGTCCGCGACGCGAGAAGCAGACGGACAGAGATAGGGACAACGGAGATGGGCTACGACACCCAGAAGAGGAACCACGCGGGGTGATCTCCCCAGAATGACACAACCTTCCACAAACGGCAGTTCTCCCTCGAGGACCAGCCCGCCTGTCCCAACCTCTCCCCCCTGTCCCTGCTCTCATCCACCAAGAAGACCGGAGCAGCGAACCGATAACTTCAATAGCAACCCTCATGGATACCACCTAACGTTCACTATCAACCTGGGGCAATCTGTCAACAGCGGAGCGGAAGCCGTGCCCAGACTGACCCGGCGTTTCGTTCACCACCACCTGAGGAGCCCGGCGAGGACGAGGCGAGCGATGGGCCCAACGACCCTGCTGCCACCACCGTCGTCACCCTGTCCCCCTTCCCTTGTCTCACATGGCCCAGACTCTCAGCCAAGACCAGCCACCAGACGCCTCCTCGCGCCCCTCACCACGCCCAAGCGATGTTCCACGAGGCATCAGGGGGGGGGTCGCCGAGGGCAAACCCAAGAGGGAAGGAAAACAAGAGAAGACCGGCTTGGCAATCGGAATCGACTCAGCGCTAGCGTCAGCCTTCTGCCCCTGGCCCCGCCTGCTGCCCCTGGCTTGGGCGTGCCTGGCCCTGCGCATCGGAGTTGCAGCCGAATGGCGTTAGCGCGTCCCGTCCCGCAGCCCATTCTCGCGTTAGTGCCGGCGGGCGGGCGTTGTGTCTCAGAAATTTGATGGTGGGGTTGCAGAATCGGGGAATTCTGCGCGGGGGCGGACGGCCTGATTGGACCAAAGGGACCAGAGACACACACAAAATGGTCCTGGGAGAGTGACGCCCAACACCAAAAACCAACTCGTTGAGGGTCAGGGAGAGATGTGACGATGTGACCTGCAGCGGCACGGGCAAGATGTGTGTGGGTTGGCAGGCAAGAAACATGTAACATGTACTGTGTAGAAACAAGCACAGTTTCTCTCACATTCCTCACACCGCCAAGATGGTGGTGTTGCGTGTTGGGAGGCGAGAGGGCGATTGCTGCCCTCCTCCGTTGGCTGCCCAAGGCACAAGCCATCAGTATCAGACTGGTTTCGGCGTGCGAGGCGTGGAAAAAAGCTTTCCCCACCTGGTTGCTGCGCTTCACATCCAACTCGGGAGTTACTATACTATGTACGGGAGCAGGCAAAAAAAAGAAAGTTGGATTATCCGAAAATGCGATCTGCATCAACCGGACGCGCTGCAACTCACCTCATGCGGCAGATTAGCATAAAGTCCATTTCCAAGCTGTTGGCGGTCGCCATTGCACACAGTACACGTAATGCAACGGGCACCGACGAGAGCGAGGAAACAAATTACCAAAACACACCAACACATCTCTGGAGGATGAGGATAGGCAGTCGGTGGTGCACTGACGCCGAAGACCTGGCTGGCGTGTCTGTGCTACGATATGGCGAGATGTCTGTCAATGCGTTGTCACGGTGTCAAGCAAGCAAGACCGCGCTACCGACCGCAGGGAACCTGGTTGACACTGACATCAATAGGCTCGACTACCACCTACTGACCTGCCCCCGACACCACCCAAGGCTGGGACGGCGATTTTCTGCGTCCCACTACCCGTCCAAACATGCCAGGTGCTGCCGCCTACCAAGAAACCAACGACGTCCTGCGACAGGCAGACGGGCCGATGCCAGTGGGCCTGCGTGCCCGCGGACTGTCGCAGTATTTACTTTGCCCCTGGTATGGGGTTGATTGCCTGGGGTTGCATTTGCTCTGTAATCCATCATCTCAGCCGTGTCTTCAGGGTCGTGGTGCAGATCGGCACCAGCGCGCGCAGTTGGTTCTGCTTCGCTTCTGCCCGGCAGGCAAGAAAGCGAGGGAGGGCGTTGGGGAAAGGGATGGTTCCGAATCTGCCGCGAACCAGTCTGCGACGCAGTTATCGCGGCCGTGGTCGTTACCTGCCTCTGTTGGGCAAAACAAACCACCCCCCACGGGCGGCGTGGTGGTGCGACGTGGAAACCAAGGAGCGTGGGTCGCAGGTTGGGACCGCTCCCAGGTTTCTGGCGAGAGCAAAAAAGCAAAAAAACCCGAGAAACGCGTGGCGCTCGCATCACGGGGCGCCCTTCTCGAACAAGGCAAAGCCGGTGTGGCTGGCCGGGTCCGTGGGTCGGGACTTGGGGATGAATTGCGGATCACGGCAGCAGGCTGAAGGCGCGTTGCTCGCTTGCGGGGGGTTGCCGGGCGGGCTGGGAATCTCGCTTATGTCTTCCAGAACCTCTTGGGCGAATGGGCGCTGCAATAAACTGATTGTGGCTGGAGAGGAAAATTCAACGGGGGCATCTGTGCATCTGTGCGCCCGGCTGGCTTCCGGATCGCCGCCGTTGGCAGTGGAAAGGCCCAAGTTTCGCTTCATGCCGTCGCGAAGAAGAGAGCCGGAGGTGCCGTTCCGATTTCGCAGGAGCTCCAGCTGCCGGCCTGGATTCTGTGCTCTGCAGACCTGATTTTTGCGGTATGGAGGAGGGACCTCCCAACAAAGTTGGAAGATGAGGCTGTGCCGCGAACAACGGGACGGTGCTGCACGGTATTCCTTTCCATTCCGTAGGTTCCCAAGCTCAAGTAGTTGCTGACTTGGCTGCCAGCCACATCTCCGTCGATATCGGTTTCATGCACGTCGGCAAGTCTCCCGTCCCAGAGTCGTCGACGGCTTGGGAGCACCAATGCGAGCGCCCCTGGGTCGCGGGAGGATCTGCCCTCCGTGTTTCTCATCAGCCGTCTGCGGCCCGAATGCCAAGGCGGACGACGCCTTCTGGCCCAATCTGACTGACCGCAGGGCCTGGAAACCCGTCTGCGAGTAATCTGCGTCGCTGTTCTCTGTACGGGGAGCATTCAACGTTCCACTCCGCCTTGTCGGGGCACCACGAGGCGACGTTGACGAGACACCTCTGAGGCTGGCCACCCCCTTGACACCACCTCGCCTGGCGGCCGGGTGTGGGGCATCTGATGATCGTGGAGAACCCAGATCGCGTGGAGGCCGCCGCCCATCCCCTGTCCTGATTCCACAAGGGTCCAAGAAGCCAAAATCTGGTTTGTTGGCCAGCACTGTGTGGGAGATGCATTTGATTTTGAATAATCGTGAGAGCATAGGCGCCATGCCGCCGGCCCAAATATTAAAACTGCAGATACACTCAGTCGAGGGCGATCTCTAATCGCTGCCCAGGTGGTCCTTTGGGACAGCCTCGACTCTGCAGGACGCGGCATGTCGGCTTTGGGGGGGCACATCAGCGGCTCACAATGCTCCCAGGCACGGCAGGCTGGGCCAGGACCAGGATAGCCGAGTAAACTGACCAATGGGTGCCCGCCGCCATACCCCTGGCGAGTCGAAGCGACCGGGAGAGATGCACACCCTCTTGTTGGGCTTCGTCATGCCATGCTCCCCCCCAGTTCATGTTCAACCCCGGCCGTTCTGCAAAACGATCTGCACGGGGTGCACAACGGTGTGGATTTGCTGGGGACGGTGGGTGCGGAATACCCAGTCCCGTCATTGGCAGGACGCGCCGGCCTTCATCTCCCGCTTCGCAAGCTGTTGGCGACGTGATCGCGCTTCGAGTCACGGCCAGCAGTGAATCGCATTGTGAATGGCAGAGCCTTTGGCGCTGTCAGGCCAGTCAGCGACCAGTCAACGGCTGCTGCGGGTCGGTCTGGGGTTTCTGGGGTCCTTGCTGCCGATTGGTCACGCAGCCCTGTCGCACAGTGCTAACACGCCGAGTTTGTCCCATCTCTCTGGGACCATTCTGGGGGGTGGGATGGCCGTGGAGAACGGGGCCAGGAGGGGCCAGGTATTGGGGCCTGTCGAGAAACCTCGACGACCTCTCATGCTCGTCCGCAGGAGACACAGTGAGCTCGCTGGAATGGTCACTGCATTAATCTATCACATCTGCCGGCAATGGGCACGCGAAGGGCTCTGACGGTGCAATCTGTGGTACTTGGTCGTGTCTTGTTGGCCGCTGACGCGGGCTGCTTGAACATTCAGCTCTCCTTAATCTACCCAGATTGCTGCGAGCTATTCTGGGGGGCGGCCCCTTTCTGCTGCCGCCACAAACGAAGCGCGCTGTCGGCGCGGTCGGTGTTGTCGGTGTCAGTATCGGTGTGAGGCGGTGCGAAGCGGTGCGACCAACCAGCCCCACCAGTCCGTCGCCGTTGCGCGCCGCTGAGCAGTTTGCTGACGCTGGACGTCGCACGACATGAGGCTGGCACGGAGGACTGACTGGCGTTGATCGCGCCCAGAGCCCGTTCGGGGTCGCCACCATGCCCCCTGCTGACAAGCTGCCACCACAAGAGAATCCCGCGATTCCTAGCGGCGGCGGAGCTACGCTTCGGAGCTCCCAAGAGCACGCACCACTCAAGATCAAAAAATGCTAGCTCGCCGGCCGATCTCCATCTCGTCGCACCGCAAGCAGGGCCGGCTCCGGAGGCCCTAGGAGGTCGGCTGCTGGGGTATCCCGCCTCCTTCCAGACGCGAGCGTCTGATCACCTTGTGCAACAGACACACCATGGTTCTTGGCAACCGCTTTTCCGAAGAGCCTTTGAGAGCTCGCTTGCCCAAACGCGACCCGACTTGGTAATTGCGGGACGCACTCAGGACCCTGGACGGTCCTCTCCAGGCCAAGAGGAACCAAACTCCACGTCCTGGCGGCTCGCTCTGAATCCAGACGCCGTTGAGGCTGTCAAATCTCCGGCTCGTGGTTAGCAGCTCCTGCATATCACTGGGCTCGCGGCTCTATTATGCGACAGGACATGTTGACACCCACCAAGGGATGTCTGGACGAGTACCGTGCTCGTACGGAGTGCGTGCTCGTGCGTGTGTCGATGTTGGCCGGCGTCTCCCGTGTGCTGGACGAGCGCGAGAGCCTTGAGAGGAGGGCCGAACCCGCTCCGGAGGTCGGGGTCGCACCGCGTTTCCCATCGCGGAGCAGGTAGACAAAACTTGAGCTGCAGCTTGGTTCGTGAGTGGTGGCAGTTCAACATCCACAGCCCCCAAGGGAGGCCCTCCCCGCCGCAGCGCGACTGCCTGATCCCGTGATGGCAAACCAGTGGCACAGCAATGGCCTCCTGGCGCATTATCAGCCACCGGGCCGCCAACAGCGGCGTTGGGCACGCGCCGGATCGATCCCATGCGCCGAGATCTGGCCGCCACAACTCCTTGCTGTTCAGAAACGCCGGCAGATGGACACCGGCTCGAGTTGAACGGCCGCGGTGGGCTGGCTTCCATTTTGTGCGGGATGAAGAGGGCTACAGAGTTTGGACAGTGCGAGAAGCCTGCCCCTTTCTCCCGCTGCTGCCAAGAATATCGAACACAAACACATCCCTGCGGCCCGCATCCACCCAATCCTCCCTCCATGCGTGAGTAAAAAATGGGGTGGGCCGAATGCAGGCAGCCAGGAACACAGCAAGGATGGCATGGATGGGCTGGTGGCTTCCACGCTCGGCCGCTTCCTGCGGGGCGTGGCCCTTTCGTCAGCCCCGCCCCTCCATCTTGGCTGGACCCTGGGCAAGCCTGGGCGACCCCGGTCGCTCAGCCGAGCGGTCTTTGCCCCCCCAATGAGAGCCCTGCTGCCGGGGACCCAACCTCGGGAGAGTTGCACCATTCGAGCTGCTCCAGTTCGCGTCCACTTCATTCGATGGGGGAGAGGGGGCAGTCCCAATGGCACATGGCCCCGCCTGCCCTCTCTGGTGCGGCCTGGCCAAGATGGTTGGTCCCCTGCTTCGTCGGGCGGGCCCACCCTGCGAAATGGCACTAGATCCATGCCAGGTTTCTCTGCCTCTCGCTGCCTCTGTCTCTGCCTCTGCCGTCCGTCTTCTGTTGCATTGCGACGAGCCGCTCACACCTCTCGCTGCCCCCCCATGTCCCTTCCCCCCGGCCACACCGACGCCCCTCTTCCTCCTTCCCCCGGCCGCCCAGGCAGGGCCCCCAGTGTCCAGATGAGCGCGCCAGAGAGGGCAGATCTTGGCGGGATCTGTCCCGAGTACATACATGCGACCCACGGCGCGGACGCCGCACACGTACAAATGTTCCACCACCCCTTCAACCCGCCCTCCCTTGTGGCTTGTTCTCCCTCTGGAGAGTTCCCTATTTGTTCACTTCCCCAGCTGGTGCCACCCGTCTCGAATCCCCTCCTTGTTTGAGACCGGGCGTGCCCTCTTGATACACCAACACACCATCGTTACTGACCCTCGGACCTCGCTGGGAAGAAACGGCCTAATAATACTCGCGCCAAGGTCCAACTCGTGCGGTCGATTCGTGTGTGCTCGGATTCTGCCATACCACACCCACCCCGCCCCTGACCACATCGCACGTTGAACAAGATAATTCGAAGCTCGATGGCCATTACGCAGAGTGCGCGCGCACCCCCGACACCCCTCGCCGCGTAATCGACTCGACCGACGCTGGTCACGCGCCTCCACGACTGATACTTGACTCTCGGTCGACTTGAAACGCACCCTCCGGAGCTGGATTTCGAGGAACGGGTTGTGGGAATTCGAGGGGCTCAAACACTGCGGCTGGGGCGCTGATTGAGGGCGCCGAGTCGTGACGGGAATCGACTTTTTGGACAGACAAGGAAAAACAATCAAGAAGGAAACAAAACGAGGCACGATCAACAAAGATGGCGACCAACGGCACAAACAACTGCCCCACGCCCTTCCTCCAGGACTCCCTCTTCACCGACGGCGGGTGTAAGTCGACAACCCTGGACCCGGCTGTCCCCGGGAACTAAAATGTGCTAACGGCTGCGCTTCAGTTGTGGAAGGGAGGATCTGCCAAAAACTCACCGAGGAGCTCACTTGCTGCCTGCCATGTCCCATGACGGACTGGGCGTACCCGGACGCCTTCCAGACCATGAGCTCTGCCGCGAACTGGGTGGCAGTCGCCGGAACCATCTGCTGCGTCTTCCTGCTGCTCTCGTGGGCCGTCCTGCCGGTCGACAAGACTTACAGGCATTACCTGAGCATCTGCCTTACCGTGGCCGTGATCTTCATGAGTGTATGTGTCTCGAAAGCCCCCCTTTTGCGGCCGCCTCACCGCGCAGGCAAGCAAGCAACGTGCTAATTCGCTTCTCTCAGCTTGGCTTCGTGATTCCGCTTGCTGGTAACCCGGAGCAGTGCTTCGACGCCATCACGCCGAACTCGATGAAGACGGGCTCCATGTGTGCTGCTTCCGGCTTTTTTCTCATCCTGGGTGGTTGGTCGGGCGTGCTCTGGGTCTTTTTGCGCGCCTTGTCTCTCCACCTTCAGATCTGCTGGCAACTGGTTGTGGGCCGGAGCTTCATGTGGTTCTCGCAGGCGTTCGGCTGGGGCATCCCCATCATTGGCGTCGTGGTGGCCTTCGTGTTGAGCGGCGTATCCTTCCGGTTCGGGCCGACGTGCCACATCAACCACAAGAACAGCCTTGCGGATCTCTGGATCCCCCTCCTGGTTTTTGCGGGCTTGACCATCATCATCCAGTTCGCCACGTTCGGCTACTGCATCAAGGTCTACCTCGCCTCGCTCGCCGACAACAGCGCCACGACCGAGGGCTCGGGCATGCCGTCGTACACCAACAGCATCCGGACCATGACCCCGAAGCAGGCCTACCGCCGTGTGCGGCGCGTCATCGCCCTCCAGTGGCGAGGCATTGCTATCGTCCTCATCATCATTGCCGATGTTATCTTCTTTTCGATCATCTTCGTCTTCCAGGATACCACGGTCGAGTCGGTGAAGCATGACCAAAGCATCGCCACTCCCTGGGTGCTCTGCCTCGTCAAGAACGGCGGAGATAAAGTGCCGTGTCTGGGCGAGGCAAGCACGCTCGCCGTCAACATGCCGACGGTCGGGGCTGTCCTCTTTCTCTTGGGGGTAATTTCTTGGGCCCTCCCTGCTCTTATCAAGCACCCAATTGCTGACGCTATTGCTTTTCTTCTAGATGAACGGTATTTGGCTTCTCGTTCTGCTTGGCCGCTGGTCCATGGTCACCGGCTGGCGCGACCTCTTCACAACCGTCCCGAGCCGGAGCAAGAGGGAGTTCGTCTCAGTCGACGCGCGGCTGGACGACTTCAAAAAAGACACACGTTCGTACGAGATGCTGTCCCGGGACACCGGGAAGATCATGGACGATTCAGTAACACCGTACGCAGTTACTCCCATCTCCCCGATTCACGCCAGGTCGCCAGTGGGGGCAATGAACCATGAATACCTGCACATGCCCAGCAGCGACGGGCGCCGGACTCCTGACTACTTTGGCAACACGGCCCGATACCAGACTCCCGCGAGGTCCTTTTCGAGCCCACGCCCGCCCCAGTCGGTGACGTGGGACGCGCGGGAGACATACGCCCGGCCGACATCGCCGTATGGACAACAACAGCAACAACAACAGGACCGATACGTCAACCCGCTGGGGATGAACAGGATATGAATGTTATGACAACAAAAAAAAAACACCAACGAAACACACCTCAACAATCCTTTTTCCCTTTTCTCTTTTTTCTGCCGCTTCCGATAATTCGAGGACGGGCGGCACGACACGACCACCAAGGGCCAATTCCGACTTGGCAGTGTATATATTCGACGGCAACGGAGCGGACCGATCTGCGATGCTGGACGCCCAGGCTTGAGCCCCGATCTCGACAACCTCCGCAACGGCGATGCCCACGGTGACGGAGACGGCGGCCGCCGCAATCGATTTTGTTCAGCTTTGGCTGAATTCGAGCAATGTCGATTCGCACGTGTGGTTGGATTCGAAACGGGACGGATTCGGGCCGATCGGGTCGAGTCGATCGGGTCGGGTCGGTCAAGCTGGCGTCAGGACTCGTTGGGCGAGAGAGGCTGGTGTCACACCGGACGAGGCTTGTCACCCGAGGAACGAGGATGCGAATCGGATCGGGAACCAAGCCAGACACGGCGCGCAGGATGGGTTCCTGGCGCCCATATGTCGCATTTCAACTGGTGGGATCGACGGATGTCTCGGGAGGCCTGGATGCCCTACGATGCGGGGTAACTGGGTGAGCGCCATGGCATGAATGGTTTGTCGGGCGACCGGTCGACCTCACGCTGACAAAATTATGGGCAATTTCTTGGGATTCCCGGCATCACTAGGGACGTCATATCTCTTGGTCCCGTTGACACCGGGCGCTGATTGGCAGGGGTTCAGACGAGATCCGAAGTTCCCGGCTGCTTGGTATGGGCAGCCTTTTTTTGGCCCAGGAGCGGTAAGACAGCGGAGGATCCGGGTCAGCCGCCCAAGCCGCCCGCCTCTGCCGTCCAAGCCGGGCAGACCGGGAGGCTCGGACTCGGGTTTATGCCCGGCGCTGGCCTTGGATCACAGTGGAGGGCTCCCTTTGTATATAATCGTCCGAGATGTCGACTCGGGGTGGGCTTTCAGGGTACAGCGTTGGAGAAGGTTTAGAAGGCGGCCGCGCATGCTTTTTCAGATACCAATCTTTGATTTTCACACACAAGACATTAGTTTTTCTACTTGATCCTTTGCCAACTCAGCACATCTGTCTTCTTACCGTTTTGGGAGCCATTCTTCTGGTGTTGGTGTGTGGCCAGTCCGAGGAACTCGGCCCCGTATTGCACTTGACTGCCCTTCTTGGCTGCCTGCAAGCATCACAACGGCGCAGCGCATACGAAACCGCAGGCATTCGGTGAGTGGCCTGCCTCTCTTGTCTCTATCACATGCCCCACTCCCCAACCTGTTCGTCCGATGCTCTCTCGGATTTCGATTTTGGCTGGCACCGGGCTGGAGCCTGGAATTATGGTGGCCTCTCTGTTTCGGTGCAGCCTGCCTCTGTTTGCAAACTCGACCTCTCCCCATGGCCAATAGGATCCGGCCCTTGACCTGGGCCGCAGTTGCTTTCGGATCGGGAGCGCGGCGGTGATGTCAACAAAGTGGCAGCCAAGTCCCATAGTGGGGAATGATAGATGATGCTGATGCTGATGCTCGGGTTGGCGAAGAAGTAGAATAAGAGACACTCACGATCCCTCTCGTCCGTCGACGCTGGTCACCGGCAGCCGTGCAACCAACAAAACCGGTGCTCCTCAAACCTTCTGCACAACCTAACTAGCCTGTTACAGTCACAGCGAGTTGCTCTGAGCTGCCCCGAGCTGCCCCGTGGGTAGCTGGCCGGCCGTGATTGGCAACCCCCTGGATACCCAGCTGCACCTCTATCCCTAGCTCCCGCGGCGCCCGTTGGCGCCCCCATCAGCCCCAATGCTTTGCCTACCACCACGCAAAAAACGGATCCTTCTTCCCACATCGACGCCCCCTTCACCACAACTGCCATCGCACACCAGCAAACTCAAGCGACGACGGCCAATGTTCCTCCTCATCCTCGCCGCCCTGCTTGGGATAGGCATCATCTACCTCTACCGCTCCGAATCGAGCTTGTCGATCCCCTGGATCCCAGATGCCGCGTCCAGGTTCTTTGCTCAGCAGCCGCTGCCGCCGCCGCTCGATGACACGTTCCTCTCGTCGCCCACCTACACCCTCCCGCTGCGCGCAAAGGGGCGCCACGTCGTCGACGCCAACGGCCGCCGCTTCAAGCTGTCGAGCGTCAACTGGTACGGCGCGTCGGACGAGCTCTTCATCCCCGGCGGCCTGGACGTGCGCCACCGCGACGACATCGCCCGCACCATCCGCCGCATGGGCTTCAACTCGGTGCGCCTGCCGTACAGCGACGAGATGGTCATGGCCAACCCGGCCGTGCTTCCGCACCTGCTGACGGCCAACCCGGACCTGGTCGGGCTCAAGGCCATGGACGTGTTCCAGGCCGTCGTCGAGGCGCTGACGGGGCAGGGCATCGCCGTGATTGTCAACAACCACATCACCAGCGCCACCTGGTGCTGCGGCGCCGACCCGTGCGACGCCGGCTGGGCCAACGACCACCTCCCCGCCATGATGTGCCGCGTGCGTCAGTCCGAGGACGAGTGGATCGCCCACTGGGAGGAGCTGATGGCCCGCTTCACCAACAACAGCCTGGTGGTCGGTGCCGACCTGCGGAACGAGGTGCGCGGCGTGTGGGGGACCATGCCGTGGGACCGCTGGGCGGCGGCGGCCGAGCGCGCCGGCAACGCGCTGCTCCGCATGAACCCGGACTGGCTGATCGTCGTGGGCGGGACCGAGTCCGGGAACGACCTTAGCGGCGTGGCCCGCCGGCCGGTGGTGCTGGACGTGCCGGACCGCGTCGTCTACTCGGCGCACGTCTACTCATGGAGCGGCTGGGGCAGCCTGGGCGGGCGGTACGCCAAGCGGCCGTACCCCGGCTTCGTGCAGTCGATGCACAAGAATTGGGCGTACCTTGTCGAGGGCGGCGTCGCGCCCGTCTGGATCGGCGAGTTCGGCGCCCCCGACAAGCCCGGGCAAGGGGACGCCAACTACTGGAAGAACCTGCTGCGGTACCTCAAGGCCATCGACGCCGACTTTGGGTACTGGGCCATCAACCCGCGCAAGCCCAAGGACGACGAGAAGGAGACGTACTGCCTCCTCGACGACGACTGGGAGACGCCCGTGCTGGATTACCGGATGAAGGATTTGACGGATCTGATACGGGCCGGCAGGGGCAGGTGAAAGGGGGATCTTTTGGTTTAGTTTGCATTTTGATGGCGTCCTGGTCGGATCATACCAATGGGGGAAATGGCAGGCTGGGGGGATCTTGGGCACAAGAACGACAAAACAATAAAGAGCGGCCGAGGAAACGGTGGGGGAACCAAACTTCTTTTGGAAATATTAGAGTCTCGGTGTTGGTTGGGCTCAGCTCAGGGCCGTGTTTGATGGTTGCTGGGGTTGGGGTTGGTTGACACTTGGGTTGGTTCTTGGGTTGGAGTTGGGCAGGAGGTGTTTGGGAGGTTGTTGAGGGTCCAAAACGGGTTGGATTGTTTGCATCCTTGATACTAACATAGCGTTACTGATTATCTTTCAGAATCCAGAGTTAGATTCCGCCACTGGGCATTTCCTCTGCTCCTGTGAAACACGTGAATAGGGCAGCATGTTGACTATCATCTAATAAGTTGATAAACTCTGTCAGGTGCCTGCTCGCTTATTCTTTACATTGTCCCAGTGACAGGTCAATGCTTGGAGTCGCAAACCAACCTGGTCAGTGACGTCTGTTTCCCCGCTTAGCTTTGTTAGCTTATCGATAGGCTGCTCTTGCACGCTGCTCAACCCGACGTCGCCCTCGGACCACCCTTCTTCGTCCAACCACACCCAAAACCCAACAACCGCACGGCTTCTCGACCTCGAATTTCAACATTCCTCCCACTGCGCGAGCAAACGCGGCCCCCAACACTCTGGCTCCCCGACGTCGATGGTGCCGTAACGCCACCGCGCACTTCCCCCAAGCCATGTCCCACGTCCCCGTGGTCATCCTCGGATCGGTCGAAGGAACATGACGATGCCGCCGCCGGCTGCAGAGGCCGTTGCCGACGGCCACGATGACCTCTACGTCAGCCCGGCTTGCTTTGTCCAAACCGCTGAGAGCAGGGTATGTTGTCGACTTTTGCCTGACATGATGTTGCGAGTCGCCGCCGAATTGCTGCTTTCCCGCCAGGCGCGGGGCTCGGCTTGGAAGGGAGAATGGGGCGGTGAGCTGGCGGGGCGGCGAGGTGGCGTTGCTGTCGGCTTGATCTACACGAGATGCCGAAATGGAGAAGAGCCGTCCTTCTCGCTTCACCCTTCGCTGCGGCTGTCAGCTGTCTTGCCCTGCCTCGCTCCCTTCTCTTGGTGCCCGCTTGCAGCTTTCCGCGCGCCCCGAACCGAGTCTGCGATGGCTAACCCGGGTTTGGTTTGTCTAGTTCGGTCCGGATGTCCTTGACGACCTTAAGGCGTTCGTTCAAGAGTCGCCGCATGATAGCGAGATGGTGTTTGACGACGAAGACGAGGACGCCGAAGAGGATGAGGACGAGGACGACGGGCTCGACCCCGACGCTGGCTTTACGGATATGTACGACCTGGATGCCACTATGGGTATCGCAGGGATCGAGACCGACCCCAACCATGCTCAGCTTGGCTTCCCCAGGATCGCCACCACGCGAAACAACCTTACCGCCCTCTCTCAGCAGTACAATGTGAGGCTCCCTGGGTCGAAGATTGTGAGATGGCGCTGACACCTCGAGTGCGACAGCTCTACTTCGCGGCATACCAAGACAGGATCTACGCCTACCAGCCACGGAGAGCCGGACCACATATCCTGCCGCCCCCGTCGCTCATCCTGCACCCGCGGCAGTCTAAGCTAGGCGCCGACTGCGGCGGTGCCTTGGACCAGCGATTCCCGCATCAAATTAACCACATCATCGTGGGAAACCTTGGAGACTTGGAGATCCTCTTGTTCGCGTACGACGACGGCGATGTGGCCGCATATTACACCCACAGCGTCGCCCGTTGTATTCGGGTGCAGTCCGACCCTGTCCGCGCCTCGACGGGATCTCCAATACGCCAGGCCGTACATCCGAAGCCGTTCTTCCACGAGAACGTTGGCAAGTCGGCATGGGGACTTGCCATTCACCAGCGGTCCCGGCTGATTGCCGTCGGCTCGAACCTCCACGAAGCCACCGTCTTCGCGTTTGCTCTCACCCGCACCAGCGTTGCCGTCAAATTCCCAGAACATGACAACTCCCCCAAGGTCACCTGTGGCCAGACGGCATTCGAGCTCCAGCGGCATTTCCTCGCGAGGACGAGGATGTGGAGGATCATCCTGCCGCTGGGTCGTGGCGGAACCAACATTCCCAACCTCTCATTCCTCGACGATGAAGCGGGTGAGGCAGAGAAGGTCGTCGCCATTGATGTCAACAACAACATCTGGCTCCTTGATATCTGGAAGATTGGTGCAGTTCCCGTCCGATGGCCGGATCCCTATACGAGGGACCACCAGCACGCGTTGCCCGGGTAAGTCCAATTCCCCACCCGAAGCCGTCAAGAGTAAGCGAGGAGACCAGGCTGATCGAATGCAGCATTAGGGGCTGGGGGGTGCTCGTACTCCCGTGCAGCAGCTTCAAACCGACCAAGACAATTCATGAGTCGCTTGGGCTGCCCGGACGCGAGGTCATGGCTGTCACCAAACCCGGGGAGAGCAGGATCTGGCTCGACACCTCGTGCAGCCTGTACTACATAAAGGATTTCCCGACGAACCCCGACACCGTGTTCCGGCAGCGTCACACTCGACTCGACTACGCGAAGACGCACGCTTGCAAGTCCGAGTGTCAGGAGGACGACCTCTCGGACGTATGGGAGACCGTGAGCGATTCTGGAGACGAAGGCGGCGGCGGAGAGAATTGGCAACCGGACACGGCAGGGAATATGAGGTTGCACCCCATGACGACGGACCCCGGGGCCGAGCAGTGGTCGGCAATAACGCCCTTTTCCGGCCGGCCCGATTCCGGCCTGGCCGACATGACGGATGAGGCGCAGATGTCTCGAGGCATCATCCCAAGCTTCGGCGAGACGCCGCTGCTCGACGGAGACATTTCTCGGCATTCCCTCTTCAGCAGGCTGCACAACGACCGGCAGCGTCGAATCAAGTACCTGGAGCTCCCCAAGGCCGACTTTACTGCCAACCTCGTAAAAAATTATTGCCTCCTCCGCACCACGTTGACGGACGTCGAGCTCCAGCCCTTCGACCGAAACGCGCCCTGCATCGAGAGCAGGTACCTGCTCACCCACCAAGTCCCCGCCGGCGTGGCCGCCCCCTGGGATTTCCACTCGGCCTACTCGGAGCGCATCAACATGCTCATCCACGTCCCCGAGCTGAATCTCGTGGCGGCAGGCTCGCCGACGGGCCGCGTGGCGCTCATCACACTGACCAAGACGGCCAAGAGGCTGCATCTTACTCGGGTGCAGCATGGGTTCCGGGTCGACTGTGTGCTGCCGCGCAAGTCGGAGGACGATAAGAGGCTTCGGCCGGGTTGCACCCTCATCGGCCTCGCCATGTCGCCCGTGCCAACTCACCAGGGGAGGGGGCTGAAGCTACGGCTGAAGTCTGGAGGCGGCAGGGCGGTGTCCACGATGTATCGGCTGATAATGCATTACAAGGATCACACCATTCTCATGTATGATGTGGCTAGGGGCGTGACGGATCAGGAGTTGTTGATCTTTTGAGCTTGCGTTGCCTCTGGGTGTTTCATGAGGGCGGCCGGACATCAAGACTGAGGGACAAGTATGGTGCTCTGGGAGACGTGATGGGACGGGGACTGACTTTAGGGATGGCGTTCGTTGCGTCTTAGTTTTGGGAGGCGGGTCGGAGTCGGGTCGGGGTCGGGTCAAACTGGGGCCATTCAAGGGAGTTATTTCCATGATACCGCCATCGAGTTACGGTTGGGTTGTCATAGTATTTGCATCAGGTACACGCGGCTTCGTCGATTTTTTTCCACTCTTGCTTTCATCGCTCACTCTATGCCTTTTTTCGGTCTCGATTTCGTGGGAATCTAGCGGCGACGCAGCCCCTGTCCTGAGAGCATTATTAGTGATGGCGCACTGAGAATGAATCACCTCATCTGTCTCATGCCGGCCTCATGCCTAGTACGGACCGTCTTCATGTTCACACACACTTGGGGGACCGTCATGTCCTCTGTTGGCTCTATCTGGCGCTGGCTAGGATACCGAAGGCACGGGGGCCGGGCCATCGCTGGGTAAGGTTTAGACGACATACAAGGCTGGAGGGCAAATATTGATGACACAGAAACAAGACAGCAACAAGTATAGTTACTGTGTACACTAGTGACTTGTATCTCCCCGTGCACAACATTGTTGAGGCTGGGCACTTGCTGGGTTGAGGTTGGCTGGTGGTTTGCCTCTTCCACTGTCCGATACGCCCCACTATGCGATTTGTTTTTTTCGACATTGGCCATCACGGACTCCTCGGCGGGTGTTGTGAGAGCGACTATTTTCTCGACTATGGGATTTCTGCCCTGTCCAAAGTCCTGAGTGTTTCTCACCAAGGACTGGAGCACCGTATGGACTTGTGTTTCCGAGGTCCAGTCCTGCCCTGTTTTGTCAACCCTCAGCTCGCCCACCACGCGCACATCAACCTGCTGCTCACGGCCCGAGGATTCTGCAAGCGAGCCCAAGGGGAGGTGTGTCTCGATCAAGACGTAAACATCTCCACCACACCAAGTGCCTGCTGTGGGCCGGGGCGTCAAGAGTTGGACACCTTTTCGGGCATCAAAACTACCTAGTGCTATGGGGTCCACGGGGGGAGAGAGCCTGGTCGAGGCGGGCTCGTTCTCGCCCGTCCTCGCAGAGCAAGTGGTCCAGGGAAACCGCCTGGAACACGCCTCCCACGTCGCCAGAGAAGCATTGTATTGCTCGGATGGCAACTCGGGACAAAGTCTCGATCACATGTTTGCATGGCCACGCTCCGCGATCTTGCGGCTAAAAAACTGCAACTTGGCAGGCGAACTTACTTCGATCTTGCCCCGGCTCTTGCGGCCGTCAGTGACGTCGTCTACGAGTACAGAGCCAAGTTCAGTGCTGGGATGAACAACAGCCTAGTGATGGGGCCCTGTCCCCTGCTTACGAGCACGGGCAAGAGACCGTTGCCGGCGGTGAACTACATGACTAGTTAGTTCCACCTGGGCGACATCCCCCACTCACCTTCCATCCCGCCCTTCGTCGAGTTTGGCAGCCGAAGTTGCAGCCTTCGCGGCGAAACGTTCTTCTGGCGTCATGACCTCTTCGAGTTTGCTTGTTGGATCGTGGCGGACACATGACGATGGAGGCTGCCGTGGTGACGACACGGCCATGTCAACTGGCGGGCTGGTGTTTGGCCTCCAATCTCCAAGTCCACGGAGAAAGCCTGGGTTGATGGGCGATCGATGGTGGTGGGAGGAAATATTCGAGGGCTCCAGTCTCCAGCGCAGGTACACTTGCCAAAAGGGGCATGAGCGGAGCAAGGCGGTTGGACAGGGGGTGTGGAGAACGAAGAAGCGGCCTTCGTGGGCCGCATGCAACCTCAAGAATTAAAGAACTGCGGCCGGGTGCTGTCTGTGCTGAACTGGATCAACATGGTGGAGAGGAGCCATGGCTGTCAAGGGCGCTGCAGGGCTTGTGCCGCTCGTGCCATCACTGGGAGGGGGAGGAGGGTGGAGATGCAGGTCCCCTCACGAAGTTCGGGTGTTGCTGCCGGGCTATAAGAAGACCCATCCTCGTACGGATGCCGAGCCCCTCCTCTCCTTTCTTCCGGCGGCGGTGGTGGTGATGGTCGGGCTGGGGTGGTTGGTGTTGTCTCAGAGTGCCTGAGTCGTCGCAGCCGGCTTCGGCAAAGGCCGAAACGGAAATGACAGTCCGCCTGTGGAGACTCGGAATGAACCGTATCTCGCTCTATCGCGTAGGGCTGGAATCGGAAAGCAATGACAGCGAGCAAAACATAAATCATAGCGCCCAGCACCGCCCAGCCCAACATCCCCACAGTCTTGGATCAGGCAAACCCGACACAAAAACCATCGAACAAAGGCTCGCGTGACCGCAGGCAGTGACGGGCAGGAACAGGCAGCTTGACCGAGGTGTTGATGGAGGTGGCGTTGAGGGACTTATCAACAACAAGGAGGTTTCAGCTGTCTCTGACAACAGCCTCTTGTTCAATCCCGCGCGGAGTCATTGGCTCTGGGCTGCAGATTGAACGCCTATCTCTTGGCGGACTTGGCATCCTTTTTCCCGCCTGGCTGCAGGGATTGCGCCCGAGGATGGGACCAGACAAGGGGCAGGGCCAATTGGGGAACATCGTCACGAGCCCAAGGCCTTGCTTGGTACAGCAGACCAGCACGCCGAAAACGCTCGACTCGGAGCATTTTTTGGAACCGCGGCTCGAAGAGAGGATACAAACACAGCCCTTTCTGTCTTTTGCGTCCTTGGCTGCCTCGAAGCCGCGGCGAATCAGGACACAAGGCACCCGAGCCCTGGCGGCCAAGCGCTGGCCTCGGACGATCCGCCATCTCTTGACAATGTGTTTGGAAAGTGGTTGTTGACTGGCCACCAGCCAAGGACGCGGTTAAACAACAAGACCATAACGCACAAAATCGTCTGCGGCGTTGGATGAATGTGGCAGTGAAAACCGAGCAGGTCCGGCCGGGGGGAGGAAGGAGGGTGGCATGTCCTCACTGTGGTGATGAGGGAGCATGACATGCCCAGACAGGCAATTTAATAAGCCGAGACGGAGATGTCGTGTTGCGAGCCCACACAGCAGCAAACCGTCAGTCAGCGCAGTGATTCAGATTTTGGGCTTGCAGTCCCCAGCGGGCCCACTTGATAAGCTGCACAGGGCCGCCCCGGCATCAAAACGCGTGGAAGATCTCTAGAAAAAAGCGGACCCCAGATAAGGAAACAGGCCGGGATTTGATTGGCCCAGCAGACCCTGCGGCCTGGTTAAGCTGTTGCTGGCTGCCGGGGGCGACTGAGCCTCAACAGAAGCCATTTGGTAACAGAAACCACCCGCCCCACGCTTCCCGGCTTGGTCCCTGGGCGGTGGCGGCTGCCGCTCAGCTTCCCCATCTCAGCCCCATGCTGGGTGAAGGGGAAGGGGGAGGGAAGAAAAAAACTCGCCGGCCGCATCCGTGTTTGGGTGCTGCCGTTAACGGAGTGGCCAATTCCTCGAACCATTGCGGTCGATTTGGTGGGAGGCAGATAGGTCCTGCAAGCTGCAGAGATAGATGCTGTTCGGCCGCGATTGACCAGCAGATCGAGATAGCCGGGGTCGCCTCAATTGGGCGGAAAATCGCGCCTCGATCGATACCGCATGCGATCGCAGCTGAAAAATTGGACGTGGGCAAGCGGGCGTGGTGTGGTGTTGTTCCTCGGGAGGTATGTGGGTGGTGGCAAGGTTTCCAAGGTTGGGTGCATGGGCTTGGGGTGACGACAGGGCGACTTTGAGCCCTGCGGCAGGAACACAACCCGATCGCCAAGCTTCATTGGTCCGTGGGTGTGTGGCTCACCTCCACCCACCATCCCTCCACCCTGCACCCTCCACCTTCCGCCCTCGACTCGACAATTTCGCATTACCAGGTACCTATCAACCCCGTGCTGGGCGGCGATGCGGCTTTGCCAGTGCTCCCCGATGCGATCGCTGGGTGACGACATGGAGGAATGGGGCAGGCAACCTTGTGGCTCCGTGCCCCCCGCAAACGACGGGAGCGGGAAATTCGAGGCATCACACAAGACAGATGCGGCACTCCCGGCCCCCCGGGATGGCGCTAACATCCATCTCCCGCAGCAGCTTCCTGTGCCTCCTGAACGGGGGGCGCGGGAGCATGGCTGGGCATCATCTCGCCACACCTTCACTCCCACTGGACGAGATGCGCTGGAGGGCATGCTGGGCATGGCACAGATTGGGGAGCTCGACGCCGTGATTGTCCGTCAGCTGGTCGTGCGCACAGCAAACCCCCACCTAATACCAAGACAACAGAGTCCAAATCGAGATGTCCCTCGTTTTACACACCTCTTGATACGGGTTCACAAATCAGCTCACCTGGGGGGTTGTCGGCCAACGACATGAGACGATTTGCCAGCCGCAAGAAATCCGTCAGAGAGCTGGTAAGATGAAGGAAGTCCCTGGGTATCAAAACTGGTGATGCGGCCGCGGTGAGGTGGGGGTGATTGGGGCCGTGGGTAGGTAGGTCGTGGTGGTGGTGGTGGTTGTTGTCTGTCGGTAGGTATGTACATATTGTGTACCTACCTAGGTACCTAGGTGTAGTCCTCTGGTGTGCCTTGGCAGCTCCATCACGATCATCTCTGTGAAGGTTCGCCTTCAAGGCTTGAAGGCCTTTACCCTGCGTGCTCCGCCGGGCAACGTCTTGAACTTGACGATCCGAGACGGCAGCGAAATGTCCCAGTTTGGCATGGCAGACATGCGACATCCACAGAGGAGGGAACCTCGCTCATGCATCCACGGTCCAGAACAGCGGAGGTACCGTCGTAGCCCGCCCAGGAGTGGGAAGTCTGGGCGCGCAGGGAGGGCAGGGAGCGGGGGTCCATCCCTCGCCCACACCACACTCACACTCACACCCACACCCACATCCACACCCACACCATGGGCCGCCACCCATGCCGGTCCCGCGGGTAGCTGCCTCGGGCAGGGATGCCCCCCGGACGCGCTGTCTGACGACGGACGAACCAGGAGGCTAGGGGCCGCCGCCAGATTTCGATTCCACCCGATTGAAACGGGGCGGCCGTGGCAGCCCGTCGTCCACGCTGGATCCGAGATGGCAATGGCAGGCCATGGGCAGGCAACGGGCAGTGGGCACACTGGGCAGCCCGTCCACGCCCTTCCGAGTGGACTCCCGCGCTACTGACCAGAGGGCCTGGCTTATCCGTCCAGGATCGCATGCACGCCCGCGCTCGCTGCGCGCAACACAGCCTGCATGGGGCAAGGCCCATGCTCCATGCCCCATGGGCCTTGGATTCTCTCCGAAAGATCCAGGCTCGGTGCTGCTCCCCACTCTCCCCCCTCCCCCCCATCCACCCCCCAACCCAACCCAAGGCAACTCGGTAGTAGACGAGGTAGTAACGGCCCCCTTTGGCCCTTCGCTTTTTTATATACCTGCTCTCTGTCCCACCTTCGTCCTCGGGTCCTCCTCATCTCTCCAGTTCTGACAACCTTCTCCGACCTCACCAACCTCGCCGACCTCGAGGCTCCTTGATTAACGGCACACCCCTACCACCTACCCCAAAGTTTTTGTCTCGGTCCGTGTCCTTGAGGTCGATCGTCCAAACAAAACCACCCACCCCGAAGAATCCCGGATTACCCCCTTTGATCGCCGTCGTTTCTCGATACCCCAGCAGTAAACCACCACCACCAAACAAGCGTCGGCGAACGACACGCTTTCGCCCGCCATGTCGACCACCGACGACAGTAGCGGCAAAGTCGGCACCAACTCAGGTAAGCACACAGCAGCCATCACCACCACAACTGCCACCACCACGACACACCCTCACCACACATCGCCATGACCCACCCAAGACAAATGAACAAGAATTGGTCATTGACACGTCCACCCTCGCAACAGCCGACGACAACCTCAACCTGCCCTTCAATGCCGGCGACCAGGCCTACATCATCGTGGCCTCGGCCATGGTGCTGCTCATGATTCCCGGCATCGCCTTCCTCTACTCGGGTCTCGCCCGCCGCAAGTCGGCCCTCTCGCTCATCTGGGTCACCATGATGTCCTTCAGCGTCGTCGTCTTCCAATGGTACTTCTGGGGGTACTCGCTCGCCCTCAGCAGCACCGCCACCAACGGCTTTATCGGAAACCTGGATAAGTTTGGCCTTCGGGGGACCCTCGGCGAGCCCAGCCCGGGATCGCCCCTCATCCCGGAGCTGCTGTACTCGTTCTACCAGGTATGACGCGCCAAACCACCATGGATGGCGAAGGCCAGCGGGAGAGGAGGGACCGAGGCAGCAGGGACAAGAGGTTGTGCTGACACCAGCGGCGTAAACTCTAGATGCAATTCTGCGCCGTCACTGCCGCCCTCGTCATCGGAGCCACCGCCGAACGCGGCCGCGTCGTCCCCGCCATGGTCTTCACCTTCTTCTGGGCCACGCTCGTCTACTGCCCCGTCGCGTACTGGGCCTGGGGCGCCAACGGCTGGGGCTTCAAGTACGGCGTCCTCGACTACGCCGGTGGTGGCCCCGTTGAGATCGGTTCCGGTGTTTCTGCCCTCGCCTACTCGTGGGTTCTCGGCCGCCGCAACGAGAAGATGATGCTCAACTTCCGCCCCCACAACATCTCGCTCATCACGCTCGGCACCATCCTCCTGTGGTTCGGCTGGCTCGGCTTCAACGGCGGCTCTGCCTTCGGCGCCAACCTCCGCGCCACCATGGCCTGCTGGAACAGCTGCCTGACTGCCATGTTCGCCGCCATGACTTGGTGCCTCCTCGATTTCCGCCTCGCCAGGAAGTGGTCGCTCGTCGGCTGGTGCTCGGGCACCATCTCGGGTCTCGTCGCTGCCACTCCCGCCTCCGGTGTCATCACTCCCTGGGCCAGCATCATCCTGGGCGTCGTCTCGGGCGTTGCCTGCAACTTTGGCACCAAGATCAAGTTCATGGTCGGCATCGACGACGCGCTCGACGTGTTCGCTGAGCACGCCATCGGCGGCATCGTCGGCCTCCTCTTCAACGCCTTCTTCGCTGCCGACTACATCATTGGCCTGGACGGCGTCAACATGGAGGCCACGGGCGGGTTCCTCAACCACAACTACCGCCAGATGTACGTGCAGGTCGCCTACATCGTGGCCTCGTGCGGCTACACCTTTGTCGTCTCGGCCCTGATTGCCAAGGCCATCGACTTGATCCCGGGCCTGCACCTGCGCGCCTCGTCCGAGGCCGAGCTCCTCGGCATGGACGACGACCAGCACGGCGAGTTTGCCTACGACTACGTCGAGGTAAGTAAAATTCTCCTTGTTTCTGGTTTGCGCCAAGGTAGAATGCTAACAAATCAAAACAGGTCCGCCGTGACTACCTGGCCTGGACCCCCGCCGAGAAGGATCCCAGGGAGGACGGCGCGGTCGTGATCCCGCAGCACGGCATCGCCGGCCACCAGGACCTGGTTGACAGCGCCCTCCTCCGCGCCCCCGGCAGCTCCAAGGGCAGCGGCGCCGCCACCCCGCCGGCCGAGACCGAGTCGATGGCCCAGACGGCGACGAGCGAGAAGGCCCCCCCCCAGGTTTCGCAATAATATCGATTCTGGGGCGGCTTTTTTTTGCGGTTGCGTTGTTGTGCTTTGTTAAGCCTTTTTGCTGTTGCTGCTAGTTGAGCGATGTTTGGGTTTGGAATATGGGAATTTGGGAATTTGGGAAGCTCGGGGTTTGTGGTACGTTTTTTCTTTTGTTGCATGGGAAGCGAGCTGAGAAAAACGGCGCGAGAAGTCGCCGGCCGCCTGTCTGACCCCCCAACAAGGTTGTCTTTGACCTTGTCAATTTTTTCTACTTCTTTTGTTTTACCATGTCGTTTGCTATTCTTGTTGGCTTCAGTTGTTGCGTTTTTGGCATATATCGTTGTATAATACCCCACCGGCTGCTATGGCGGCCTGCTTTTCACGAATAACAAGTTGGATCTCAGGAGCCTGCTGTGCTTAAGTCTGTGTTTCTTGCGGCTTTCTGGCTCGTGACGAGCATGAGAATGGGAGAGAGAGAGGAGGCGGCAACTTCGCCAACCAAAATCAAAGGTTGGAATCAGAAGGTCTTGGAGACGTGCTATGGGACCCAGCTGGCTCCGGAACTGGAACAGGCCCTGCAACGAGAACCAGGCACACGGCTTCACATGTCCAGCGCTAGGCTGCTGCCGCTGCGAGACGGCTGTACCTCGATAAGCGCGAGGAACCCGTCAAGTACCGGCAGCTAGCAGGCAGGCGAGCGAGGGGTCGAGGTCTGGACTCTGACCCCCCGCGTTCAGGGGGCTAGCAGCGGATCTGGGTTGCTAATTACGCGAGAAGGAGGGAGGCCCGGGACATGTTGGGTGAGTGTGCCGGCCGGCCCGACTGTCTGGCATGGAACGCATCCGATCGGGGAGCCGGCTGTGTGGAGCCGGAGCACGTTCACCACCCACATCCACACCCACGCCGGCGCCCGGGACCCGGCAGTTAGCGTGACCCCCCCGCATGTGGGGGGGGGGGGGGGGGTCCTTTCGCCAAGACGGCGTCAACGGGGTTGGTCGGGCGCCAAGGCGGGCTTTGAGAATCAAGACCAGCACAGGCGGGGGGAACGGCGTTGGCCTGCCTGCCTGTTCATCCTATAGGCTTGTGGTCTGGTAATGGCCTTTCGGTGGCTTCTTTCCTCAGATAGCCACGGGGAAGTACGGATATTCCAGACGACATCCCCCTAAGATCAAAACGAGAGAGGAATTCAAGGGGGTCACAAGTGCCCATATAACCCTAACCCTATGCTGCCGTCCCGATGCCGAGGCTGGCTACGGATGTTGGCTGATTGACCGACGTTTGGCCCATCAACCGAACCGAAGAACCCTGAACAAACCGTTTCTTGAATGGTTTTGGTGGGCAGGGAGGGCGGCGACAATCCCGAGGTTTCCCTGCAATCGTCACGGAAGAGACGGCGCTTCCCCAACACGGCTGGGCCAAGGCCATGGTCACGCTTCGTCAGTCTCAGCCCCGAAGGAAGCCACGTGAGTGCAGCGGCGTGTCGCCAGCGGCGGTTGTGTGGTGTGTGTGAGTGGGTGGCTTGTGTGTGTCTGGTGTGGGCGGGTTTCGGGCGCGACGGCGAGACGCCGCGACGCACGCCGCTTGCTTGTGTTGGTTGGGTTGGTTCTCTGCCTGACACAACCAACTCGTCGAACCGACTTGGCTCTCATTCTTGGGAATACTCTTCAAGTTTCATTTCATTTTTCCTCCTTTTCTGATTCATTCATTTAACTACTCATCCGCTCTCGGCCAAAAGAAACGCGCGTTGTATCCAGACTAAACTCCCATTTCCCTCACTCGCTTGTATACTGTATCGCGAGCGTCTCAACCATGACGGGCGCCCCCAACACGGGGCTCGTAGTGGCGAGCACGGCTATTGCGACCGCCGTCGTGCTCTCGCTGCTCCATCGCTATCTGTGGCCAACCGAGCCCAAGATCTCCCGCTCCCCACTCAAGACGCTCCTCCCGACGATGTCAGCCGATGAGTACCACAAGCTCGAGTACAAGCCCGACAACTTCCCGGGTGCCCGAGACGTCGAGACTCCAGTGAGCCACTCCCCCAACCATCTTAGTACAACACCAGACTGACCCGCAACCCCCCCCCCAGTATGGCTCGATCCGCGTCTACGAATGGGGCCCCCTGACGGGTCAGAAAGTCCTGTTCGTCCACGGCATCAGCACCTCCTGCATCACCCTCACCAAGCTCGCCAACGCCCTGGTCGAGCAAAAGGGGTGCCGCGTGATGCTCTTCGACCTCTTTGGCCGGGGCTTCTCCGACAACCCGGGCGACCTGCAGCACGACGCCCGTTTGTACACCACCCAGATCCTGATCGCCCTGACCTCCTCGCCGGACCTCGCCTGGACCGGCCCCGACGCCTTCAAGCTCGTCGGCTACAGCCTCGGCGGCGGCATCGCCGTCCACTTCGCCGCCGCCTTCCCACACCTCGTCTCCTCGCTCGTGCTGCTCGCGCCCGCGGGGCTCATCCGCCCGGAGGCCTTCGGCCTCGCGACCCGCGCCGTCTTCGCCTCGGGCATCATCCCGCCCCGCATCCTCACCTGGATCACCCGCCGCCGGCTCAAGCGGCCCATCCGCTCGAGCGGCAAGCGCGGCAGCAAGGCCAAGGGCAACGACGCCACCGCCGGCCATGACCACGCCGACCCGACCGAGATCGCCCCCCTGCTCGCGGCCACCACCACCTCCGACCCCAGCACCACCACCCCCTCCGGCGAGCCCCGCCACGCCCTCGAGCACCGCGTCCTCCGCGCCGTGCACTGGCAGCTCGCCCACCACCCCGGTTTCGTGGGCGCCTTCATGTCCTGCATCCGCCACGCGCCGTTGGTGGGACAGGAGACGGCGTGGCGGGCGCTCGCCTCGCGCGCCCCGGGTACCACCGCCATCATCCTCGGCCGCGGCGACGAGATCATCGACCCGGACCACTACGCCGCCGACGCGCTCCCGCTCGCGGGCGGCAAGGGCCACGTCCACTGGAGCCTGGTGCCGGGCGGGCACGACTTCCCCATGTCGTATGCCGAGGAGACCCTGGCCGAGATTTACAAGGCTTGGGGGTGGGAGTGATGGAGACGCGAAGATGGAGGGAAGAGGGGGTGTGATAAGTCGTCCACGGAGGCTAGGGTAGACGAAATGGGATGCCGGGGGGGGCACAAGGGGTGTTCTTTACTTTGTCGGGTTGGGCCGGCGCAGTTTCTGGGAAGTTGGACTAGTCAGGGATCATGTTGGGGACGAGAGAGGGAGGGACGTGATCCATAATAGAGCGAGCGTCTTGAATACTAAATGACCCCCCCATGCTTTATTGCCGTTGCTAGGTATGTATGTAGGAGTTGATCCATGCAGATATAACCATCGAAAAAAATCCAAGTGTACCAAAAAAAAAAAGGCTGGCGCAGAGCCCGCGTAATCAAGATGCCAACACCGCCAGGCCCCAAGGGAAAGGAGAATGCAGGCAATCCAAGGTATCATGTCTAGAGAGGTCCCCAACCAGACCGATCAACCCTTTCTGAACTGGCACAACACATGTGGCACCCGACGCGATTGTCATTCCATCCCTACCCTGACCCCCTTATAAATGTCCCTCAGATGCCGCCGCCGACCCCAAGGAAATAAACGTCAGTGAAGGACGAGTGTTGTGCGAGGTGGCCCTACCCCTGAGCATCAACAAACTCGTCGTCAGATTCGGTCGAGTCGGTCCGCTCGACGCCGCCCGGCAGGTCCTTCTTCATATCCTGGTGAAAGTCGATCAGTGGCCCCTCCTTGCGGCTTCCTGTCGACGCCAACATTGCCTGTACATCGGCGGTACTGGGGTGGGACGAGTCCAGGGGCGTTTGTTGTACTGACGGTTGCGCCTGCTCCTTCAGCGGTGTCTGTTGCGGCGCTGGGCTGTCGTTACCAAAGTCAATCAGGTTGTCCTCACCACCATCGAGGTCCTTGGGCTCGGCTCTCGGCTCCGAGAGCGAGTTCCTGGGGGGTATGGTGATTGCCTGGTTGAATTTCTGGCCCTTGATGATGGGGTAGATGGCCATTATCTGGGCCGCTTGCTTCTCGACTGTCGGTCCGTCTCTGCCACGCCGTCAGCTGGTCACGTCTCCCGCTGGCTGATGATGAGGTCGTCAAACATTGTTGCGTTGATGATCCATTCAAGGTCTTCCTCCCCTTCCTCGGGGCCGCCTGGGCCTCCTTGTACCCTCCGAAACAGCCTGGGGTGCCACTCGACGCCGTCGTTGGCTCGCTTGGCCGCCTCTTCGCGCTGTGCCTCCTCAATCTTGGTCTTCTCGTCGGTTGCGAGCTCGTGATTGCGCTCCTTGACGGCCTGTGCCGTTTTCGCCCACAATCGCTGCGATTCCCGCTCTTCCTGTTCCTCAATGGGCCGGCAGCTAGGGGGGCTGGGCTTGGCCCTCTGGGCGTCAAAGAACAACTCTCTGTGGCCAGTCTGTTCCCCGAGTTCAGTCGGTCAGCTCAGCATCGCCAGAAGTGTTCTCCCAGCTCTTACCTTCATGTCCTTGATGAACATCTCCTCGTTCCACAAGCCCGACAGCTCGTAAAGTAGCTCTCCGGTGTGGTCATCTTTGATGTAGCCGCCGATGGCGTTGTAGGTGCCGCTTACCCAACCCTTGGTCTTGAACTCGATATCGGCCGACAACCTAGTTTCGGGGCACTTCACATAGCTGTGGTCCCCGAGCTCGTACTTCATCTTGCCGAAGAGGATTCCCCTGGCGTACATGTTTGGCTGTGTGAGGATGCTAAACGGCAGGGGTTAGACTCCTGGTCGGACTGCTCGGTGGGAGGGATTATGCGCACTATCGCTCGCCCTTTTCGGGATCCTGGCCCCTGTTCAAGATAGACAAGAAGGCTGTCCCCTCCATCATGCTGGCGGCAGAGTTGCCCAGGAACTTGCTCCTCGGCTTGAGCGTCCCATCGACCCTGATGTTGTGACCGGGAACCATGTAGAAGTAGCTCGATTTTGGCGGGTGGTGTGATGTCTGTTCAGATATGTAGTAGGCGCGTGTGTGGTCCGGGAAGTCCCAGAAGCAGGTGTAGATCTCGCCGAGGATGGGGTTCAAAGGCTTCTTGACTCCTCTGAGCGCTGTTAGCAAGAGGGTGCAGGGGGGCGACACGGCAGCGGACGGCGAAGAGAGGGCTGGCTCACGGAGGACGGATGTGCCAACCACTCAGGTAAAATTTGACGACGGCGACGAATCTGGCGACCGGGTCGTCGATCTCGGGAATCGGCAACAGCATCTCGGGATGGCACATGAAGCTTTCATCGGGTATGGGTGTTAGCTGGCTGGGTCCTCCTATCCTGGGGGGAGGGGCAGGCAAATGAGGTGTAGCGATAGGGAAGGGTGTACTTGGTGATGCGTTCCAGCATGCTCCTGGGCTCGAGGATGAAGGTCGGGAGCACGACCCTGCTGAGGTCGGCGCCCGGCCTGAGCTGGGAGATGATGTGTGAGAGGACTGCACCGGTATCCAAGGTCAGCTAGCTGGACGTCGACGGGCGTCCGTCTCCCGCGAGCGGGCGCCGGAGGGTTCGGAAACGACGGACCATTTCCCTGATCAGGCTCGACGACGAGGGTGTCGTCCTCGGGGGGGTCGGCAGGGTCGCCCGAGGATCGGCTGCCTGGATCAAGGATGCGCCAGTTAGCTTCGGGGCCGGGGCGAGGGCAGCTACAGGACGAGTTTCCATTCTCTTGCCTCCATTGCGTCCAGGACTGCGGCAAATGACCTCAACGGGGCCGGCCACTGTGGATACGCTGGTTGCTCAAAACGGGAGCCCGAGGAGATGGGAATCGAGTGCGACTCACTGGCATTCGATGTGGCCCGGTGACGGCCAGGCACGAGACCAAGGCCCATCATCCTGAATAGCGGTTGGGAGGCCCGGAAACCCCCGTCTTCTGCTGCTATCCCTTGCGGCGGCGGGTAGGGACCTGAGTGTTGGGGCAAGAGAAAAAAAATGTGGGGTAAACAGCAAGCGAGGCGAAGGGATATTTGTGTTGGGCGTTGAAACGGGCCAGGAGCTCAGGTCACAACGGGGCCCGGAGAGAGGATCGACGACAGAGATACGAGTGAAACTGAAACCAGGACACCACACGCGACACAGACAGAAAGAGAGGTGCTGATTTCTGATGCCTGAAGGAGAATTACGTTGTCGGCAGGCAGCACCGCCAGGCTAGGCTGGCCGAAGAAGCTCTGCGCGTCGAGATGGCGCGCGCCCGGGATTCACGGCCACAACGAAAGCCCGACGGGTGTGGAGGGTGGATGGTTGGTGGGTGGGAGGGGTGGGAGGTGAGGGGCAGCGAAGCGCGGGGGCCAGCCAAGCAAGCTGGAAGCTTGGAAGCTGTCTGGGGGATCTGGAAGCGATGACGTTCTGGGGCCTGGTTTTACCCCACGTGGTGAAGCTGCGCGACAGGGATCACTCGCGTGTCGGGTCAGAGACAGCCCGACCGCTGCTGCAGATTAGGTAGCAGACGCCGCCCGGCTCTTGTGCACATTCAGGATTGCATCCTGGGCTCCTGTGGAGATTCGTCTCTGATTTTCAGACGCCCTTCCAGAAGCCTCTTTAAGGTTCCGAAAAGCAGGGCGATGAATGAACCAGGGTGGGGCTGCCAGTGACCCGCATCTGCAACGCTGTGCTCCCCCCTGCTGCTGTCAACGAATCCGCTCCACTGTCTGACAGGGCTGCACCAACCGGGGCGAGACGCACAGACACAGAGCTGCGATCAGCATCAACCACACCAACAACGAGGAGTCAAAACTCAAAACTGGGTGGCATGTTGGAAGAGATGCCCTCAAGGAAGCCTGGCGGGAACCGCAATCTTGGTTTCAGAATGAGCAAACCCAGCTCAAAACAAGATAACAAACCCTCTTGGTTACCTATCTGGTCACCAGAGCCAAAATCTGACTGCGAGACATACCCTCTCAAACTTTGAACAAGGTCACCAAGGTCTGAATTAACCCAGGACACCCCAATCCAGCTCCAGGCACCTGGCAGCAGATATGAAAAAAACCATCCGTATATGAAGGCAGTGGCCAAAAGAATCTGAAATACTTTTGTTGCCAAGATTTTGGCACACAGTGCCTTTTTTTCAGTTATCCCGCCAACAACATGACCAACAACCTATCCACGAAGCAACCTAACCAGTTTCCCCCATTCCAACGGATCTTCGGCATCAAGCTCACCCGCATCATCCCATGTTGCGGGTTGGCCCAAGCGCCTGTCCCTCATCTCTCTTGCAGCCGGCTCCCCACTGCCTTTTCCTCCTGCAACCAACATCATCAATCGGATCACGTTCTCTGTTCCCTTGCGCGCAACATCCCATCCACCTGGCTTGGCTAGTTCGGCCACCTGCTCGATTGCCGACTTTTGAAGCCATTCGCGCCAGATCCGGTCACCCGGTTCCTCTTCCCCAGGTCCCAACGGCGGAGGAACTGTTCCCTTAGTATAGCCATTATCGCCAGCCAGCCGGATTACCAACTGGGCGTTGCCCTGGATCCGTTCAACGAATCGCTGGAGCTTTTCGAGTGGATGTTCTCGCCACTGCTTCGTCCAGTCCCTTTCCAATTGTACCCGAGACTTTGCGACCTTGCGCTTCCTCCATGACTGTTTGATCATTCCCCAAGGAGGCTCAATGGCATTGAGGTCGGGGGAATTCGCTGGCCATTCGATGACCTTGAATCCAGCTTCCTCCCAGACTTGACGGTTCCATTGTGAGATGTGGGAACTGCAGTTGTCCTCCTGCACGATATGGACCGGGCCATATTGTTCCCTCAACCTCTTCATGAATGGGAGGAACCGTGGAAGCAAGACTTCCTGCTGGTACCGCATCCAGTCAATCTCCCCTTTGCCCTCACGCTCCTGCTTACCAGTCTTGGAGGCGTATCTCCAAACTGGCTTCCGGCCTTTAACGCCCTTTAAACCCATCCTCCTCATCCTCGTTTGAAGGTCCCACAAGTCCCGATCCTCCCGCTCGTGAGCGTGGTTGTACTTGACATTCCGGAAACCACTCGCTTAGAGGAAACGGAGGACTGTTCGACGGCTTGGTGCTCTCATACCAGAGTCTCGCATTCGGTCCGCAACGGCATCGGCAATTTGTTGGGTCGAATACATTCGTGTGGTAGAATTTTTGGTCACGATATCGACAATGGTTTGGCCAATGACTGGGGTGATGGCCTTGGGCCTCCCGGACTTAGGGGCATCTTCCACATGTTCCTGTTTGACAGGGCCACCGGGAATATATCCACGGCTCTTGGCTTTGCGAAGCAGGGTATAAAATGCCGACTGTTTTATCCCTGTTTTGTCTTGGATTTCCTGGGATTTCGCACCACAAGCATGGAGAGTGAGCGCCTGCGAACGCTCAGCAATGGTGGACTGTTTGCGGAGGACTGGCATTGTAGACTGACAGCTTGTTAGAACTGTTTCCTCTAGCCAAAGGACGGTGGCTTACTGTGCCAACATGGAGATATCACGGCTGCCAAATTCGAAAGGTCCGGTTGCCTCGCTTGATCAAGGAGAGGTGTTGGGAGGGAGGTTCATCGAGGTCTGGAGAGCGGTTTGGAGCGGGGTTGATGCAGGGGCAAACTGGGCTCACACAAATTACAGTGTAAACCGGATTGCCCTGTCATTTCGCACGTTATCAAGGGGCCCTGGCAAGCCAAAGCCTTACAGTTTCTTTTGGTACGGAGTATCGCAATTACCCAAGTACATCGCATGTATGTTAACAAAACCCTCCCATGTAATACCCCTTCCCACCTAGGTACCCAAGTTCCCACCACAGCCCTATATCAACCCCAACCCAACCCCCACCCTCACCTGCTGCTGCTGCCCTCCCATCCTCACCCCCTCCCCGAGCATGCCCGGCTCCCCACCCGTCGCCGGCACAACTTGGATGGTCTTCATCACCTCCTCCTTCCACCTCCTCCTCTCCTCCTCCGTCATCTCCCCCGCCCGCCCCTTCCAACTCCCACTCCCGGTGCTCCTGCTCTTGACCCCGATCAACCCCGCCGCCGCCCCGACCAGCGCCGACATTGATTTTTTCGCCTTGAGTCCGGTTTTCGTAAGTGTGGGGTCTGTCTGCCGGCGGCCTGGGGGTTTTATCACCGTCATCGTAGTGGTGGTAGTGGTCGTGGTCGTGGCTGCTGCCGCTGTGGTTGCGGCTCTGGGTAAAGACGGGTAGAGAGGGGGGAAAGTGCGCACCGGTCGAGGCGGGTTGGTTCGCGGGGGTGATGGCGACGATGAGGATGAATGGGGGGATAGGGCCGGCAGGGGCGTGCTCTTGGGCGCCGCGGAGAGTGGCGGGACTGGGGGTACGGGGGTGTTGGGGGTGCTGGCGGCCCGGCCGAAGACCTTGGCTATGAAGGAGGCTCGGCGCCGGTGGTGGCGGCTCTTGGTGGTGGTGGCGGTGCTTGCTTTGGCATCTGCTCCGCTGGTGTCGCTACCGATGGAGATGGGGATGGACCCGCCGGTTTCCGGCGTGCCAACCGTGCGCGGGCTGCTGTCGGAGTCGAAGTCGAAGCTGCTCGGAGGCCCTGGGGCGGGGGGCCGGTCTGGAGAGGCCGAGTGTTGGGTGTGGAAACTCCGAGGATACTGCCCGGAGGTGCTTGCACTTTTTGTGTGAGAGTAATATTGGACCTTGGGGACTTCCCGGGTGGCTGGAGCCCGTTCGCCGCTCTGCCTGGGTTGAGCAGCAGGAGTGTCCTTGGGCTGGCGACGGCGACGGCCCGGATTTGGCATCGGGGTCCGCTGCTTGCCCCTGGAGCTATCACCACCATCAGTGACGTGTGTTTTGTCTGCTTCAGTGGGCTGCTGAACTGAAGGGCTTGGTTTCTGCACTGCCATGGAATCGTGTTTAGCTATCAGCTTGGCGGTGGTGTAGTACAAGTTTGGGTTGGACTGGTCGCTCCTCGTGGGCCCGGGAGACTTGGGTCTCGCTCCGCCGCTCTCCTCGCGAGGCGACAGGGGAAACGTGTGAGGGGAGCAGTCCGCTCTTGGTGGCCGCTGGCGGCTTGACCTGGTCGACTTGACCACACACAACGGACTCGGGAGGGCAGATGGCACCGTGGCCACATCATAATAGTCTAGCGCGAACACAGCTGTTATCGGGCCTCCATAGCCGTAGTCGTTGCCATTGCTGCTGAGGGGAGACACCTCGCCGTAACGGTCGAGCGCCTCGCCATGAACTTCGAGACCAGTGAGCCTCCGGATTTTCTTTCCCGAGTTGTGGCCCCTTGGGGTTGTTTCTCGAAATGCTGGGATGTTTGAGTTTGAGAGGCCGGATAACTTCTCAATCTTGGGGAGCGATGATTGTGGTTGCGGTTGTGGGGAGACGAGCGTGTGGCGCTCGGTCCTTGGGGTCATCATCGTGTTGAGCCACAGCTTCTCTCCCTTTGCTCGCACTGGGCTCTTGTCCGCAATGTCGCTCTGATACACCACAGTGATGCTGCCCTCGTCAGAGTTGGCCTTGGGCTCTAGCCCGCAGAGCTCCAATGAGGGCATTGGCTTCAAGATGGCGTCCGCAACCTCCTTTTTCCAGGCGGACATGTCAAAGGAGCATCGAGTCGGAGACGGTGACGACGACGGCGTCAGCGGAAGCGGCAGCTTCTTGTACCTCTCAGCACCTCCAGGTGAAGGAGGAAACGGGTCGTTGAGAGGCGTTGTTGGCGTCCCTGATGGCCCTAAAGTCGATTTGGCGACATCAATGCTCTGAGAGACTGACATGTCGGTGTTGTGAAGGATAATAAACATTGCCTAGCGTCGGCAGAGAGATGGCTGAAGATCTTGCTCGGAAGACAGACGATCGACAAGACAGCAGCCGGAGGAGGGGTAGATGAGGAGCATCTTTAGGAAATCAGACGGCATCACCAACCAGGTTGCCGGTCGAAACCTCGCACAGTTGCGGGAAGGGGACAAAGACGAATCTTGGTTCCGGCCCGACTCGTGGCTTTGTTGTCGCCAGAATTCGCGATCGCTCAGTCATCACGTGGCAAATTTCTCCTTTGTCGGGCGGCACAAGGAACAAAACGCCCGTGGGACATAATCACACTGTTGAATCCTTGTCCAGGCATTTGTTGGCCAACGGAGAGTATGCGAAGGCGGATGCCGTGTAAACAACACGCGGGTTGTCCGTCAGGTGGGCTGATATTCGAGCAGTTGCGTCTTGACATCATGGAGTCGTTTATTAGTCTACGAACCAGAACCAAAACAACTGTTCCCATACCTTTGCCAACCATGGCGCAACGCCCCCCAGATGCACAATAAATGCCGCCGTCATCCCCAGGCCGAAAGAACTCTATGTCTAATTCCACCACCTGCCGTGTGGGCACCGCATCCAAATCACCGGAACGCCGGAGCAAACCTCATTCAAACCTCATCCTCATATTTGTTTCCCCCCAAATCACCCAGAAGAACCATGTCGTCCATCCCCAAGCCGGTGGATGCATTCCGAATCCTAGGAACGGATGGTCAGTTATCATGATATGTTTTCTTAGCTAGGTAGGCTGCTTCCAAGGCAGGGCTCAAGGGACATGAAAACGCGCCCGATGGACATACCACTCTGTTTCGACACGGAAAAAGATCCACACCCATCGCCTAAATACCTCCAAAAACTGTATCAAAAATATAGAGCTCTCGAAATCGCTGATGCGATCCATGCGCGAGTTCAGCTTGATCATCCAGGTACACCGCAAGACGAGATCAAGCGCAATGACGACGTAGTACACGCCCGGCTTGTGCACCAGCAGCGTCCTCCTCAGGCCATAGGAATGGTCGTGCGAGTCCCGCTTGTCGGAAAAGAGGGTCAAATCCCAATCCTTGGTCACGTCCCAGTAGAAGCTGTAGAGCGAGTTGAGCAGGCAGGCGGCGACCCACGCCTTGTACAACCCGGGCGACCCCTCTTTTCGGCTCCTCAGCAGCGCGGCGAGCACAATCACCGGGAATGCGGTCGCGTACTTGGCGGCGTTGGCCAGGTGCTGCCCGCCCCACCCCGCCGACTGACTGTAGGGGGCCCTGCGCACGCGGCCGTATTCGATCAGACATTGGCGCAGGCGGATGGCGCTCGGCACCATCATGATCAGCGGCACGAGTACGGCGCCGCCGCAGCCACGGTCGGGGCGGGCGGTGGCAGACCCGTCGCGGCCGCCAAAGAAGAACATGCAGAGGCAGACGAAGAGGTCGGCGAGGATCTTTGCGTAGCTCGTGAGCACGTCGGCAAGCAGGATGTCGCCGAACTTGCCGTCCTTGGCCTCTGCCAGACCGCCGATGCTGACGCGCCGGAGAGTCCAGAGCAGGCGACTGCGACCGGTGTGGGAAACGGACAGGCTGCGGAGGGGGATCGCGAAGAGGGCGGCGAGGACGAGGAGGTTGGTCATGGGCATCCAGTCATAGTCGATGACGCGGCGGGCATCGCTGCGGGTGAAGAGCCAGAAGGTGACGATGGAGAGGGCCGAGGTCAGCGAGAGGAACGAGGCGAGGCGGTAGGTCGAGTGATGGTGGGTCGCCTGCGACGAGTTGGAGCGGCCGGGATAGCGGATCAGGGCGGGCACGTCGATATGGCGGCGGTGCAGGAAGTGGAGGTTGACTCCCCATCCCCAGATGGCTGCGAGCGGGTTAGAGCATGGTTAGAACACAGGTCGCCGTCTTCGGGAGGGGCAGCTGGGAGGGGAAAGCGCGCACCCAGGATGACGATGAAGGCGATGCGGTAGGGCAGGGGAAATGCCACGCTGAACGAGTCGAGCGCCAGGTTGACTGCCGCTTCACCGCCGTCCATTCTGCCTGTGTGTTGGGCCTGTCGTCAGCGTCATCGAAGACGCGGTGGGCGATGCCGAGGGCGAGCCGTGGAGTAGCGAGCGTGTGAGAGGCGTCTGACGAGGCAGGAGAGGGGAAATAAAAAGAGCTGATCGTGTTCTGTTCAGGGCGAAAGTGGAATTACGTCCTCGATCGCGTGTGCCCCCCTGTCCTGTGCTCCCTGGCCAAGAAAACTGGAGACGAGACTTGGTTCCCCCCTGGAGCAACGACGTCAGCCCCACCGAGCTTGGCGCCGCATTCTGCTGTGACCCCTGCAAGCCGCCGCCAATGCCGGACCCCTGCCCTACGCTCGTTGACCCGAGGTCCAGCCCATGAGCGCGCACCTGCTTGCCGAGCGGCAGCCATCCTCACGCCGAACACAAACATCCCCGACTTGCGATGCGCTGGCCGCAACACTGAACGAGCAACGGCAGCATAACCACCACGGGTATCACGACAACAAGAACAACAACAACAGCAACAACAACACACAGCATGGCCTCCTCGCAGCCCCCGCCGTCGCGGCCCCCGCCCCCCCTCACATCCTCGCCCTACCCCTTCGCCGCCGCGCCAGACATCATCCGCGCCCACCAAAAGGACGCCTACTTCCAGGGCGTGCTCAACAACCAGATCAGCGACCTCCACCGCCGCCTGCGCGGCGCCCGCTCTGCCCACGCCTGGGCCGCCGAGACCCGCACTTTTGCCGACGTCCTCTACCTCTGCCTGACCACCCTCATCGGCAACCGCACCCTCGGCGAGGAGTACTGCGACCTCGTCCAGGTCGAAGCACCGCAGCATTCCTCCTCTACCGCATCCACAACAACAACAACAACAACGACACCCACACCTGCAACAACCGGCCCCCTCCTCCCCGCCCTCCCCCGCCGCGCGGGTTACATCGCGACCTCGATCCTCCTCCCCTACCTCGCGTCGCGGACACTCCCCTCCCTGCGCTCCGCCCTCCGCAAGCGCCTGCAGTCCCGCCTCGCGACCCTCACCCGCCAGGGGCGCGACGAGGCCCGCGACAAGTCGGGCGCGCCCAGCGCCGAGTACCGCGTCGCCCGCTACCTGCTCGAGCACCTGACGCCCCTCACATCGGGCGCCCACTTCCACGCCGTCGCCCTCGCCGTTTTCTACTTCTCGGGCGCGTACTACTCCCTCTCGAAGCGCGTGTGGCGCCTGCGCTATGTGTTTACGCGCCGCGTCGAGGAAGGGCCCGCCGGGGGTGGCGCGCAGGGGACCGGCAGGGCGGGGTACGAAGTCCTCGGGGTGTTGCTGGTGGTGCAGATGCTCGTGAGGGGGTATATGCACGTGCGGGAGCAGTTTGCGCTGGCCGGGGCGGTTGGAGTGGATGACGGGGTGGGCGACGAGGACGAGTTCAGGGAGAGGATGGCGTTTGGGCCCGGCGCCAACGTGGATGTCAGTCTGGACGAGAACTCGTTTGCGAGTAACAATGAGCTTCTTGGTGGTGGCGGAGGTGCTGCCGGCTCATCGCAGCGGAGTCTGGCGCAGATTGGCTCCATGGCCCACACGCCTGTTTCGAGGTCGGGCAGGCCGCGGTATGACCTGGGGGTGGACGACACGGTCATGGGCTGGATCAAGGGCGCCCAGCAGAGGAAGTGCACGCTGTGTCTGGAGGAGCTTAAGGACCCTGCCGCCACGCAGTGTGGCCATGTCTTCTGCTGGGCCTGTATCGGCGATTGGGTGAGGGAAAAGCCCGAATGTCCGCTGTGCAGGAGGGAAGCCATGGTGCAGCATATCCTGCCACTGCGGGTTGCTTGAGCCTTGGGGTGCGGGAACGAAGTGTGTCAAGTAGTGTAATCGATATTATGAAGTACGGCGTTGCCAGACCTTGGAAAAATGATCCAATCCCAAGTACAATAATAGACAAGATTTGAAGATCACGGAGAGAACGAGGTAGACATGTTGATTATACTGAGCCCCCAAACAAGACAGCTGGAAACGCAAGAGACGAAAGAAAATAGTCCCCAGATATCCGACAAAAAGAACACGTTTGAATTGAACAAAGGCCCAGCTGCGCTCAATCCCTTCTCCCCGCAGGTTTGTAGTGTACAGAACAACAACACAGCAAAGGACAGGACCCGAAGCCAGGAAAGAAGCCGATAACCCGCCAGCAAAACCCAAAACAAAACCCAAATTGCCAACCGTACCAGAGCAAGTTGAAGGGGAGCTTTCAAGGCACCAGGCCAGCACCATATCCATTATCCCCGAATGCTCTGCCACGCGTCAGAAGCAAGCCCACCAAAACAGAAAAACAGCCTCGGCCCTCCACCCGCAAAGGGGGCGAGGACGAGGCAAGAGAAGCCAAATCAAAAACGCAATCCGTTGTCGAAAGAAGACCCTAGACAAACAACATGATCATAAAAAGAAAAAGATCTCGAGGTGAGTCTGCGACTTTGCACCTCGAAATAAAAAAGAAGGCCGAGTGAGGCCAGCAAGCAAAGGAAACCCCGTGTCCGTCCAGTACGAATGCCGACAAGCTCCAGACACGACAAATAGGTATCATGAGAAGGAAAGAAACAGCAACAAGACATCCCGACATGCCGTCATTAACTCCCGCCCATGTCCCTTCGCCCCCTTAACCCCTCCGTCGCTCCCCTGATGAATGAATGCCCGTTCCGTAATGCATCACGCCCCTGCTCCCACCCCTCCCCAATTCCTCAATCAATCATCGATACAAAATAGCACAATCTCACCCCTGTCATTCTTCCTCATCCTCAGCGACTTCCACAGCTCCTTCTCCTCCATGAGCTTGGTAACCCCCGTCTCCGACGCGCTCCTCTCGCGATGGTAACGCTTGAGCGCCTTGTTGACGCTGCATCCGCGCTCGCTCTCGGGGCCCTTGTTCACAAAGCTGAGGAAGTGGTCCGCACGTGGCTTGTACACCACGAGCGCGCCGCTCTCCTCTTTGCCGTCCTTGGATCCTGGCCGGAACTCGAGGAGCTTCTGCTCTTTGGGGGCTTCGAGGGCCTTGGTGGTCGTGGTGCGCTTCTTCGGCTTGGCGGGAGTTGAGCTCGACTTTGTCTTGGTACGCTTCTTGACAGCCGACTTGGGCTTGGAGCTGGCGGCGAGCATGGCCATCAGGCTGTTTCCCAGGGTCTCCGCCGGCCGGCTGGATTTGTGGTGCTTGGACTTGGTTTTCTTCAGCGGGCTGGCCGGCATCTCTGCGACGTCGCCACCGGAGTAATCGGGCGAGGGAGGGAAGACTGTCGGCCGGGACATTAACCGGTTCATGCCGCCCGTCAACCCGGAGTGCAGAACCGGGGGCGCATCCGTCATGATGTGGTCCGTCTCAATGTGCAGCCGCTTTCGCTTCTTGTCCTTCTTGGCATCCTTCTCGCTGTCCTTCACCTTCCTCCGCGGGGCCTTGGGCGCGGGGGTCTCGAAGTGGGTTCGTATCGGGCCGCTGCCGTACTCCACCATCGCGTCGTTGTCCTCAAAACTGTCGGCCAAGCCGTTGGCTTCGGGGTCAAACCGGACCAGCTGGGTGTCCTCGCTCAGCTGGACGGGCGCGGTCACGGGCAGAGAAACGTTGGAAGCAGTTGGTGTCGGGTTGGCGACGAGAAAGTCAAACACGTTGAGCGGCCCATCCGCCTCGAGTGCCGAGGGAGGGGTGGGCGCCTCCGGGAGAGGGTCGGGGATCGAGTGGTCGTCATCGTCGCTGCGCTGCTCGTAATCGCGCCAGGAATCGCAGTCCTCGGCGTCTTCTACGTACGCTGCCAGCACCATGGCGTTCGAGGCCGAGTTGTGATTGTTGATGTTGCTGTTGTCGTTGTTTGCGGGGGTCGTCGGGGGTGCAGGTTGACCCTTGTCTCGCTTGTCACGGTAGAGGGCGCCTTGGTATTTCTGCGCTTCCGTCATGCAACTCTGGGTGCCAGTCAGCGGGGTAGCCACTTTAAAGGATTGACAACAAATCTGTCCTACCGTGTGGGAGCGATACTCGGTGCCGGGGAAGTACACCATGCAGTCGATGCAGGTAAAGGTGGCACCCCGACAGCGGTTTCGATGCGGGTCGAGTTTCTTCTTGGTCAAGACGTCGCCGCACGACTAGAGAGAGGGAGAGAGGTCAGATGCTGCCGAGCGCACAACGCAGTTTGTATTCCGGAATATGGCGAGTGTGTTCTCGAGGTAACGAGGAGGAGCTGAGGAGCGCAACAAGAGACAAAAGCAGGGAGGATCAGCTTGATCAGAGGGGGGGGTGGAGGGGTGTGCGGCAAGGAGGGGTGGTGTGCCAGGGTGTGTGTGACCTGTGGCCTGCGACCCTGGGGGGGTAATGTGTGTGTGTGTGTGATGTCAGTTAAGATTGCCCCCCGGGCAGAGTGGTGGTCATGGGGGGTGTCCAGAGAAGCAGCCGACGGACGGATCAAGTGTGTGGGAATTGAGGCGCGGCCCCTCCCAAGAATGCGGTTGTCTCTGATAGAAAGCCCGAAAAGGCCGGGCATACCACAGAAAGACGAGGCTTGCTAGAGGCATAATGGGATAAAGGACATGACCCACCTCACACGAGAAGGAAACCATGGCGACAGGAGTGGGCGGGCTCGTCCCAAGATCAGTTCGTCCCAATTGGCGCCGAGTGGGCAGAAGCGACGCGGGCCGTCAACAATGGTTCTGCCAAGAGCTGGCCTCGCAGGCGCCCTCTTGTGGGCTTTGAGTGGACGGGGAGGGACCGGATGCTCGATGCGGCCAATGACGGCGTCAGGCGTCGAGCTGACGGACAAGGAGATGTGGCTGTTGCCAGGCGTCCGAGTGTCGGAGCGAGGGTCGCCAACGGACGAAGGATTCTATCTGTCGGGCACGGGGTGGGTTATGTTGGGCGGCACGGAGCCTGGGGGACAAGGAGAGGGCCAGCCCTGTTTGTGCCGTCGGTTCGAGGGCGGCGGCTGTGCGGGCCAACTAGTGGATGTGGTGTGTTGGAGAGACGCTGGCGGCGGGCGGGTGGTGTGCTGGTGTGCTGCGCCCTTGGGCACGAATGAGATCGGCGGGGAGGGAGCTGGAGCTGAGTGTGCCAGAAGAAGCGCGGGGAAGAGGGAGGCTAATGGCGCGCAAGGAACCCGCTCACTAGGCAGGTCGTGGGATCGGGGCCGACCTTGGCGTAGTCCCGGGCGGGCGGTCGACGGGACAGGAGGGGATGGCGACTGACAGACTTTTTTTGTCCTGCGATGTGGTGTGGGCGTGGAGAAAAAAAGTTGATGGTCGAGATGTTTTGTCGATTTTGGGCGCCAACGCATGTGTCGCTCCACTGCTCTCCACCCTGCAGTTGCTGGGTCCGCGTTGCTGCGAACGACGAGCCACTCAACCCCTCCAGTCCCTCAGGTTCCCCTCCAGTCCCCTCCGTTCCCCTGGCCTGCCCTGTCCTCCCCCCCGCCCAGCGCTGCCCAGGGCGGCCCAGGACATGGATGGCCAGCGGCGCAACCCGTCACCCCGATTTGTGCATCAGATTGCTCGGCTTTGTGCAGGAGGGCTGAGGGGCAGCCAGTGACAGGCGCGGATCGCCCAGAAAGAGTGGGCTTGGTGGCACAACAAAACCCCCCACCCCTGACACGAAACTCGAATGAGGCGTGACGATGGTTGGCCGGGAAGCAAGCGAGCGCGCGTGTTCCATTCATTTAAAAAAAAAGAAGCCAATGCCGGCATGCTGCGTCGACGTCGGCCGTGGCTGCATCTCACTCGCTGCCGCGGCCGGGAGGCGGGCCTCATCAGGCTGCTTGCGGTGATAGATTGCCTTCCCCAGCTCTTGATGCCCTCTGCGAAGGACGGATATCGACGCATCGACGCGCAGGTGACGACCCAGGTGACGGCCTGCGTCCTCCGCCCTCCGCCCTGCCGGCGCTAGCCCCAGGAACCGGGCGGACAATGCACTCGCATAGCGAATCATGGTGTTCGAGAACTTCTAGAGCGTTTCAGCGGCGCCGGCGAAGGACGATGCGCTCTTTGCGATGTCCTGCAACACGATTGTCACAGGGCGGTTGATTCGTCGGGGGACAAGGTGGGGAAGACGGGAGGGTGACTCTGGTCTCTCAATGCACGTCGACTGCTGGCCCAACTTCCCCTTCCGTCTCCTGTTTCAGAGCTTGCGCAACAGCTTCCATTCTGCCGACTGGGCAATGCTCTGGCTTGGGCCTAGCGCGACGAGGGCCCAAGCAGGGGAGCCAGTGTGATGGTGGTGCCTGAATTGTCGACGGAGTGCATGAACGTGGCGCGATCCAATGCGAGGGCTCGGGGTTGCGCGCGCGACCTCCTTCGCAGTCGGTCGTCGTGATTACGCGGGAGGATAGGATGCAAGCCACAAGGAGCTGCCTCGGCGAGCTCTGTTCCGTGCGCGCCTCCTGAGTGTCTGGGTCGCGCTACTCCAGGAACTGGCGCACAGTCTCGGGGATCGGAGCCTCCATCAGCAAGGCCGCGATGGCAGGCGGCCCAGGCCCGCTGCCCAGAGGGCCGGGTCGTTACCGTCGATCGCTGGTGGGCATTTTGGCCTCGAGAACGCTGGATGGCCTGGCCTGGCGGCGGCAAGGACCCGGCCGTCTGGGCCAACAGCTCTGTGTGTGCCGAGCTTGTTGAGCAGCGCGAGCTTGGGCGGTGGGCAGAAGTGTGGACACAGGAAGAGGGCCGATCTCCGCAGCTGATATTACATCATCTCTCGTGTATTTGTTGTCTGGCTGCTTGGACACCCTGTTGGTCCCGAGGAGCAAGCGAGGAAGATGACGGACAAAATACAGAATACAGGCAGCAAACAACAGAGCAGGGCAATAACCACCTCGCCGGTAAACAACAGGCAGCAAGCAAGCAGGCAGCAGACTTTCCATCTGGCCTTTCTGTCACTCCTTGGTTGCGCAGCGCTGAGGTGCTGTTTGCCCCCTGGAAGCGAACCAAACTGCTGGTAAATAACATAACTTCCAGCACTGGAGCTTGAGCTGATTGGGACAGACCAAGCGCTGCTCAATCATTGCGCACCAACAACTCGCCCAAGCCAGGCCCCCTGCCTGCAACCCGCTTGCTGATGCAGCCCGTCGCTTCTCGCCCTGCTCGCTGCTCCATCGCATCCCTGAGCTCCTCCACCCCGACCACCGCTATATTCCGTCGACCGCCCTTTCGCGCGCGGCCACCCCGTGCCTCCTCCTCCTCGACTGCTCTCTGCTGTCCGCCATGCCCGAGCCGTCGGCCAGCAATTCTTTCCTGGAGCGGACTGTCGCGTTGATGAGCAGCACCGCGAGCTATATGCGGCTGCCGGCGATCGCCTCTACTGTATGCCCCGACACCTCTGCGTCTCCCGCCCAGTGCCTGGATGGCTGCGCCGCCAACCGCGCCGACTGGTTCAGGGGGCAAGTTGGAAGCTTCTTTTCTCTTGCCTCTGCCCTCCCCGTGGCGGGCCTCGTCTCGTCATCGGGCTTGGGATCGAGAACCACCTAGCTAACCATATCACCTGTTCGCCTGCCTATCTAGGGAGTCGCCGCGGTCCTGACAGCCCTGCTGTACTTCAAGCAAAAGTGCGCCATCTCGTGATACCCCGAGCCCAACCTGCCCGTCCCGTGCTAGTCCCTCTTGCTCGCTCGCCACATGCCCTCCCGACGGCGGACTGACTGACCGACCGCTCAACAACCACAGGGCGCTGATCTATCCCTCGCACGTCCCGGCCAACGCGCGAACCGACGTCCCCCGCCCCAGCCAGTTTAACTTCAAGGACTTCGAGGAGCTCATCATCCCGACCAACGATGGCGAGAAGCTCTCGGCCTTCTACATCCGGGGCCCTCGCAACGGGCCCAACTCCAACGTGACGGTGCTGATGTTCCACGGCAACGCGGGCAACATCGGCCATCGTCTGCCCATCGCCCGCATGCTGATCGCCGCCTCGGGATGCAACGTCTTCATGCTCGAGTACCGTGGCTACGGCATCTCGACCGGCTCCCCCGACGAGCCCGGCCTCAACACCGACGCCCAGACCGCCCTCGACTACCTCCGTGACCGTGCCGAGACGAGGGACCACAAGATTGTCGTCTACGGTCAGAGCTTGGGCGGCGCCGTCGGCATCCGCCTCGTTGCCAAGAACCAGGCGGCCGGAGACATCGCTGGCCTGATCCTCGAGAACACCTTCCTCAGCATGCGCAAGCTAATTCCCTCCATCATGCCGCCCGCCAAGTACCTCGCCTATCTGTGCCACCAGGTCTGGCCCAGCGACACTCTGATCTCGAGTATCAAGGTGCCGACCCTGTTCCTGAGCGGCCTTCAGGACGAGATCGTCCCGTGAGTCGCCTCCCATGTCATGCCTTCCCCGTACCGCTGACTGACCTGGTCGAAAAATCAGGCCCACTCACATGAAGCGCCTCCACGAACTCTCCAAGGCCCCTGTCAAGGTTTGGAAGCCCCTCCCCGGCGGCGACCACAATTCGAGCGTGGTTGAGGAGGGCTATTTCGAGGCGATCGTCGACTTTATGAACGACATTGTAGCCGATGAGAAGCAATGAGCTTCCTTGCGTGTACAACACAAGATCCCACGAGAATGGCCGGGCGTTGGGTTGATTGGCGGGACTGCCGCTGGACTTCGATTCGGATGCCGAGGGAATAAGTGGAGTGGCCGTGGCCGTCGTCTCGTTTTACGTTTGATACCCCGACCTGCCTGTGGTCAGGATTTCTGGCAGGTTTCTCCCATATTGACTAGACCCGAATACGTTTATGCACAAGATGGTACCCAATCTGTGCTGTCGGATGGCGTGTCGTGCTCTCAATGTGCGTGACGGCAAGCTGTATGCCGACTCCAAAGCCTTCTCAAGCCCAGTGGGGTTGCCTGGTGGATACGAAGTATCTTCCTCTTCTTCCAGACCCGTTTGTTCCTTGCGTTGCCTCCTTCATTATATTGGCTCTCCTATTCCTCTTTTTCTTCTCCCTTTCTCCCGTTCCGCCCCCAACATGGGCATCTGATGTGTCTATGCAGCTATCCTCCCGTCCTGCAGCGGTTGCTCATCCCGCATCGATGGTCGTCTGCCTAATCGTCATGTGTTGCTGCCCCGGTGAGGCTTGCCGGATCAAGTTCACAATTGCAACCTAATGCAGCCTGGAAGCCTTGCGGTGCGAAGAACCACCTGTTTCTACCTCGAGTTCCTACATGGCCGAAGGGTCCCCTCCTTAGCCGCCCCCGTCAACTCATCATCCATCAGAAGGAGCAAATCGCCAGCCACTGGGGTTTACAAGATGGCTGTCCAGATCCCATGCCGTTTCTATGCTCGCGGGGCCTGCTCCAGAGGAGACGTCTGCCTGTTTTCACATGGAGAGAGGGCGCCTTGTCGATATTTTGCCGTGGGAAACTGCCTCAGAGGAGATTCCTGTCTGTTTTCACATGGGGAATCTTCGACACCTCCTCCACAGCCACCAACAGACTCGCGGTCCCAAATCCCCTGCCATTTCTTCGCCAAAGGGAACTGTCGAAACGGCGATGCCTGTCCCTATGCACACCGTCCAGCGGACAAGGCCAAAGTGGGAGAGAACGGAAACCTAGGCGAGGCCGTTCTCGATCAGGTACGCCGTCGCGATCCATGCCTTGCCCAGGTTGCATGGACTGACGAGTTTGAGTTGCCGCAGAAACAAGTCTTGCCCCAGGACAACTGGACCCGCGAGTTTGGAGGCGCATTGGCCAAATTCGAAGACGGCGCGGCAATCTCCAAGGTTTCGCCCTCGACCGACTTCTCTGCCGTTCGCCTCAGCGATCTCCCAGACGGGAGCTCCCCAGAATCGGTGGTTGCCTTCCTACTGACCATGGGCGTGACGATCTCGACGGATCATGTACGCGTCAAAGCACTGCCTGGAGTATCAAGCTGTACCGCTGAGGTCACTGTTGACGACCCGTCGTTTGCTGAGACTGTCTGCCGCAAGGTGCGCGAGGATTCGATGCTCAAAGCGGTTCAGATCACGCCCCCAATGTCCAGGGGCTCAGGATTCCATCGAGTCGACCGCAGGAAGGTGCACTGTTACTGGCCCCGGCCCAGTCGTACCGCACGGCTGAGCTTTCATATTGAGTATATCGCCTGGGAGGTTCAGGAGAGGTTTACTGTCGGGGACTACAAGGTCCTCGGTTCGACTGTCAGGGCCAACGCCCCAGCCGGCAAGGGAAACCGTCACAACCCGTCCGCGTGGGTCGTTAGGTTGCTCGATTTGCCCGTTACTGCCACAGAGCGAGACATTCTCAAGGACATCCCGGACCTCAATCTGCCTCATTCCGTTCAGCTGGGAGAGGCAAACTATCTCATGAACGCGGACTTTATCACTAATTGGGTCAAGTCGATGTTCTTCCAGTTCGGGCCTTTGGAGTGGTGGGGGGTCTCGACAAGTTCCAAGGGGAAGCGCGTCAAAGCCCAGGCGAGATACTTTGAAGAGTCGCACGCGAGACAGGCGGCGTCTTCGTTGGACAACACGGAGCTGATTCAGGAGACGACAAGGCTGACAGTTCGGGTCGCAACATCGGCCAAGTTCAAAGTATCGACCCGGGTATTCGACGCTCTGCGGGAGCGAATCGAGGCCCAGAAGCCTGACTGGAAGAGCAACCATCTTCATTTCGTCGTGTATCCTCCCCATATGGGATACCGTGTCTTGAATCTTGAGGGCGAGGACAGTGGGCTTATGGCCCAGGCCAAGGAAGCCCTCGAAGGCATTGTCAGTGGCGAGGTGGCGAGGAAAGACGGGAAGGATCTCTGGAGCACGAGCTTCATGGGTAATGGGGACGGATACCAGAGAGCCAAGAAGCTGGAACGGGAACATGGCGTCGTCATCGTCCGCGACAGACGGAAATCTCAGCTCCGTCTCTTTGGCCCGGAAGCAGCCTGCAAGCGAGTGGTGGCGGCCCTCGAGATTCTGACCCTGGAAGCCATCTCCGACAACCATGTTATCGAACTCAGCCCGGACGAGTTCCGATGGGCCTGCCAGGGCGGCTTCCAGGCGCTCGCGTTCCACCTGGGAACCAACAAAGCAACCTTCGACATCGTGTCGACGCCCAAGCGCATCCTCATCAGCGGATCCAAGGCCGACCACGCCACAGCCATCGCCATCATCGCGCGCCGGACACTCGACGCCGGCTCCGCAGCCCCTACCACGCAAACAGACTGCTCCGTCTGCTGGACCAAAGCGGAAGACCCCGTCCGCACGACCTGCGACCACGTCTACTGCGCCGGCTGCTTCTCCGACTTCTGCCAAGCAGCGGGCACCGCCGCTTCCGCCTTCCGCCTCACCTGCGTCGGCGCCCAGGGCACCTGCGGGCGGGTTCTCCCGCTCACCGAGCTGCGCGACCTCCTCTCCTCCTCCGCCTTCGAGGTCGTCCTCTCCTCCTCCTTCGCCTCCCACATCCGCCGCCACCCGGCCGACTTCCGCTACTGCCCGACCCCCGAATGCGGGCACGTCTACCGCACGACCCCGGACCGCGGCCACATCCACCTCTGGAGCCCGATCGACCCCCACAACAAGTCCGCAACCTTCACCTGCCCCCGGTGCCTCGTGTCGACGTGCACGTCGTGCCACAGCCCGCCACACCCACACCTCTCGTGCGCCGCGCAGCGCGATGCGGTCCTCGCGCAGGCCAAGAAGGCGCTCGGCGCGCAGGACTGTCCCGGCTGTGGGACGGCCATCGAGAAGGTGGACGGGTGCAACAATGTCGCGTGCGGCGGGTGCGGGACGCACCTCTGTTGGGTGTGTCTGAAGACGTTTGAGACAAATGGGGGGTGTTATGAACATTTGAATGAGGTGCATGGGGGGGCGTATTGAGTTTGTTAGCTGCTCTGTAGGTGGTTTGTTGAGTGTAGGTAAATTGCTTTGAGATTTTGGTAGGAATTTCAGGGGGGGTATTAAAATGCTCAGGGGTAAGTCAGTATTCAAAGGGAGTGTTCTTCACCCACATGTCACACAAAATCAACACCACCATCGATCGCAGGAAGAAGCAGAAAATACCAGTGAAAACTCGACATTCGCAGACTGTACCCCTTTGTATTTGATATCACTAGACAGCAACAGCAGACACAGGCGCAGCAGCCTCCTCTTGCTCCTTAGCCTCCTCCTCCCCTTTCTTCCCGGGTGAAACATCACCCTCACCAACACCGACGCTCCCCTGACCCTCCACTCCCTCCACACTAGAGCCCTCGACCTCACTCCCGCCAACACTATCCTGTCCCACCACCGCCTTCGCTTCCCCCTTCTCCACCGCAGACAACCAATCCTCCGCGACCTCCTCCTTCACAGCCGCCTTCTTCTTCCCCTCCAGCCTCCCCAGCACCACGAACGAGCTCGCGACCCGCTGCTCGCTTGGCGCAGCCGGCACCGCCGCGCGCGCCTTGCTTAGTGTCTTCCGCCACGACCCTCCTCCCCTCGCGACGGCGCTCCACCCACCATTCCCCGCGGCCGCCGCCTCGCCCTCCCTGACCGTGATCTCCTGCTGCGCCCCCTCGACACGACACAGCCTGACGGCGCCGGCCAGGCCCTCCCGCGCGACAGCCCGTGCGACAGTGGCCTTGAGCGCCGACACGGCTGACTCGATCGCCTGCGGGGTGGGGGCGAGGGCGCTGGCGATGGCGGCCGCCGAGGTCTTGGGGGCGGCCGTGATGAGGACCTCGTCCGACGGCAGGAAGCTGGTGGTGAAGGTCAGGGCGGGGCCGGAGCGCGACGCGGCGGCGAGCTCCTTGGAGAGCGCTGCCTCGAGCTCGTCGGCGGTGAGGCCGAACCGTGGGTTCTCCAGGAGCAGCGCGTTGAAGGTCCGCGACGGCTGCTGGCGGGCTGCGGAGGCGGCGGCGGTAGCGGCGGAAACCCCCAGGCTCGATACGCTCGTGCCGAGGTTGGCGGCCGTCCTCGCGAGCCGCAGGCACTGTGCCAGCGTCTTGTGGGGTGCGGAGACGAAGCGCGGGGTCTTGAAGATGCACACGTGGCGGTGCGGCTCCGGGTCCTGGCTCTCTGAGTCTAAGCCAAAGTCCTCGGCGAGCGAGTGCAGGAATGCGCGCTGGTGGGACGGCATGGGCTTGAACCGCATGCGCTTCTCGTCCTCCGCCGCCGCGAAGACGCGGAGCTCTCGTTCCTGTTGCTGCGCCCAAGTGACCTGGTCACGGAACCGTTTCAGGGTGGTGTCGGAATACGGAATATGGTCGTCCGTGTGCGTTGCGGGATCGATATCCAAGGCCGCGGCGAGCTTCTGATTCCGCTGAAGACGCAGACACTCGTCATCACACTCTAACGGGGCTGATGTTCTGGCAGGCGCCGGGACGAACTTGCTAGCTTGACACCGGACTTCTTGCTTGCGATGCTGGCAAGGGCAGGTGATGAAAACCTTCGACTGGCAAGGCTTGTCCTCCTTGCAGGGATTGGGGAAGTGGCAGTTGTCCCCGCAGACATGGCCGCACGATTTCCGGTTCTTGCTGCAGGGCTGGGTGCAGGAGATGTCGGCATCCTCGCACTCCCCAGGCTTGTGGCAGGTCTTTCTGCATTTGTGGGTGCCGCATTTGAGATTCTTGCCGCATATGCGGCCGCAATGCGCTTCTTCCAGCCAGCAAGGCTGGTTGCGCAGAGTTTCCTTGCCGCACACGCAAAGCTTCTGGGTCAAGAAGGCGCACCGTGGGCAGGGCACCGCTTCGGGGTGGCAGTGGTGCGGAGCGGATGGGTGGCCGCATGGCCGGGGCAGCGTGCAATCGCGCTGGCACTCGGGCGGCTGCGTCCCGCATGGCTGAGGTGGGTAGAGCCTCGTCCTCCCGCAACGACAACTGATCTCGTCGAAGATGGCCTCCGGGCAAGACATGCAAGGCCCTTTGTGGCAGAGCTGCTGGCAGGCGTGCTTGCCACACTTGAGCTGGCGGCCGCATATCTGAAGACAAATATGCTCGGGTTCGAAGGATTCGTGGGCGGTCCGCTTCTGCTTCCTTCTCTCTATGGCCGCCTTTTCGCCCGAGCAACAACGCTCGGCGCACTCGTGGCGCCCGCAGTTAAGCAGAGTTTTGCAGACTCGGCGGCAGTGAGGATGCTCAATGTTTCCTTGGTGGCACGCAGACCGGCTCACCGTTCTCCCGCATCGACACGCGACGTCCATGTGCTGAGTGCAAGGCTGGCAGGCGCCAGTGTGGCATCTGTCTGGGCACCGATGACCACAAGCCAAGACGGCATCGCATGGCCGGTCGCAGTGCGGGACAGGGTCTTGACATGACTGCCTGGGCTCGGTGGAAATGGAGTCGAGCCGGGATTTGCCGCATGGGCAGTGGGTGACAGCGTCCGGCGAGAGCGGACAGTGGGCGGCCAGCTCATCCTGTGGGTGACATGGTTTCTGGCAGGTGTGAAGCCCGCAGTCGAATGCGCGTCCACAGGTGCTGTTGCAGCCGAATTCGCCTTCAAACCACCTCCCCGTGGTGGATTCCGAGTCCTTTGGTTCCGGTGACGCTTCCCATTCCCCATGGTCAAAGGACTCGAGTGCTTGGTCGCGCTGGCTGCAAAGCACCGTCTCCCGCTTCTCCTTCCCGCAATAGCATCTAGACGGCACGAGGACCTCGCAGGGGCCGCAGAGGCCGGCGTGGCACGGCTGCGTGCATTCATGCTCTCCGCAGCCGAGCAGGTCGCCGCAGGGCTCCTGGCAGCTCCAGCCACGAGCGTAATCCGTGTCGACACACCTCTTGGATGCTGTGTTTTTACCGCAGAAGCATGACCGCGCCGGGCCCATCAATGTGCACGGGGGACAAGGTCCCGCGTGACATATTAACGGGCACGGATGGGGGCATTTCGGCCTGGATTTGGCGCAGGTCTGGCCGCAGGAGTGGGGAGGGAGCCCGGGGATGTCCTTGGGGTGCGTGTCCTTGCCGCACCAGCACTGGTAGCGGCCTGGGTTGTCGAGCAAGGAAGAGTTGCAGCCAGGACAGCGCCAGCCTTCTGGCTGGTTCATGCGCGGGTTCTCGCGGCTCTCTTGCTCTTGCTTCTCGCACCACTTAACGGCACACCGGCGGTGGGTGACGGTCCAGCAGATGGAGCAGGACCACACCTCATTCTTGGGCAGCACCTCGCCAGTGCAAATGACGCACTCGTACTGGCCGTTCCGGATGTCCTCGTGGATGCGGGTGGGAAGGTCTTCCGCCGTAGATTTTGGCGGCGGGGCGTGAGCCTTGGGTGGCCGGGCCTGCTGGGGTGGTGGGACAGGACGGGATGAGCTGTGGTGTCTGTCAGCGCTGGCTCCCGCGGATCCTCGAAAACTCACGAACCGTGAAGAAGGTTGCGCTGGCTGGCCGGGCACAAACTCGGGCGCGGCGGCGCTGAGCACGCTGGTAGCTAAACCGGCGGGCGTTTGCGGCGGCCTCCTTCCACGCGGTACTCGTCCACCACCGTGCGACACCACGACTGACTGCTGGCCGGCGCCGCCTCCTCTTCCACGTCCTCTGGCGGTCTGCCTTCCGCCACCTCGGCCTCTCTCACGCACTGCCACGGCATCCCCAACATCCCCAGCCTCGTTGGCGGCGGGGAGGGCTGGCGGGGGATGGTTGCTTTGGGCCTCTGGCCCAGCGGCTTGGTCGCCAGCGAGACTCGGAGCGCCATCCCTCCCGCCGTTTCCACCTCTTGCACCCCTTCCTCCTCGTCCACCCCTTCCACCCCTCCCGCCCCTCCCACGGCCTCTGCTCGACCGGCCCCTGTTGCCGGATCCCCCCTCTTGCGGGCCGCCGGGCTGCGGCGGCGCGCCTCCTCGTTCGGCCATGGCGACTGGAAACTGAGTTTGTGTGGTGTTGCGCTTTTTGAAATACAGCGACTTGAAAACTGGGAATCAGAAAAACCGCAGAGAACCCGGCAGGGTGCGGTGAAATGAAAAGACGAGAAATCGAAAAACTGGCCTGCCGCGGAAACGAAACGAAAGTGGGATGCGTGTATGAAGGAAGGCAAGGCCGGCCTTACTTAAATAACGGAAGGGCGAGGCATCAAGACCAACAAACAGAAAGGCTGTGAGTGGGGGAGGGGATGGTGTCCTGCCTGGCCGTATGAGTAACACTGTGCCGCTTGGCCACGAATTGGCACTGGGCGAGGGAGATCCTGGCGAGACTTCGGAACACAGCCAGCCTCAACAACAATGGAAACCACTCAGAGCTTCTACACTGTAGGTATCCCGGTTCTGGGTGGCGATATTGGCGCCGGATGGCCCGAAGGTTTAGCTTTTTCCTCAGAGTTGCCTCGCGACGGCCGCAATGCTTGGTTGAACGTGTTCAAGCATCCATCAAACGTCACCGACTTCTCAACTTCGAACTCCCACAGCCCGCCCAGTTGTGCTGTAACAGAATGCATCGTCATATTGACGCTCAATTAACCACCTAAATAGACCGGCCGTAAGAGCCCAGATTACCCGCCAGCCCATCCCAAGCCCAATCCCGAGACTCCCATACACAGTACAGTACAGTGCGTGGCTGCCGCCACAGTTCGCCTTCCCAGTTGATATATGCCCGTGGAGAAGGGTATCAGAATGACAATTCTCCGCTGAACGCCTGCCAATGTTATGACCCCTGCCGTGATGCCAGATGACGAACAGACCAGAAAGAAAAGATATGAAAAATAAAGGAGGAAAAAAACCCGAGATGCCAGTGTCCCTCCTGGCCGACTGAACTGACATGATCGGAGTCATGGCCGCCGGCAACAAATATGTAGGTAGTTTCCCCACCCTCTTGGTCCCAGTCCAACCGTTGGCGAAAATTCCATGCCAGTCGATGTCGCAGCCTGTGTCCTGCTCATCGTGCTGGTCTTGCGCCCATGCTGTGAGGAGACAAAAGAAGCACAAGCTTCCTCAATCCTCCCAGATGGTCTCCAAATCCAGATCCTGCCTCCGCTCGGCGCCGCACACACTCCAGCGCTTCCGCTTGTCTCGCGAACCAAACCCGCTCAGGGTACGCCCGCGGATGGGCACGTCCAGGCTGCCCCGACCCTTGGTTTCGCCGCCCTCGGCAGCATCCGCCGCCGCCTTGAGCTGTGCTATTCTCTCCGCCTCGAGCGCCGCCTCTTCGGCATCGGGGGAATCAGGGATCGTTTCGAGGCTCGAGATGCTGGGGCTCCGGGACCTGGCCGAGGTAGGAGTCGAGGGCACCGAGGAGGAGGGGTATCCTGTCGAGGAAGACCCGTAGCTGACCGAGAAGGAATCGTATGGTCGGTATGGGGGGGAGGCAGCGATCGCGGGGGGCGCGGCCGGGGCGCTAGTAGGGCCGGCTCCCAGGTTGGCATGGGCTACCTGGCAGAGAGGGGAGGACGGCCGCCGCAGCTTTGGCATGGTCGTGCTCTGTGTAATGCCCATGGCATGGTTTGGCGAGGTGCTTCGTTCGGGGAACTTTCGGTCGTGGTCGAGGACCGACACTCGGGTTGGCGAGGAGGGGAAGGCCTCGTCAGTGGGCTTCCGCGGGATGCGGATGCGGCTGGGTGACCCTGTAGGGCTCTGCGGGCGGATCTGGGGAGAGTATAGAAGGTGGCCGGTGGCATTCGTGCCGGGCATCGACTGGGTGCGCGCCATGGGGGGTGCCAAACCCGAAGCAGCCGATCGCGATCTGACGTGGTTGCTAGACAACGGCGAGGACGCGCGTGGGCGGTAGGGGAAGGCGGCGGGCGGCATCCAGGAGGGCGAGATGGGGGAGGTGGGAGACGGGTCGGTCGATCGGCGCAGCGTGAGAGGTTTCCGCAAGAGGTCCGACTCGGGAGAACCGAGCGCGGCAGCCGTGGGCAGTCTCAAACTTGGGAGGGGAGACGGCCGAAACTCCTCCATCCTCTCTGTCTCGGGAACCGGTTCCATCTTGGCCGAGGTCTGAGAGCTGCACGCCGGGAAACCGGGGACTGTCACTCGGGAAGGGAGTGCATATGGGGTCGACGCCGGGCGGGTGTCGCGGGAGGAGGGGGATGGGTTCGCGGTCGGTGAGAGGGAAAATGTGTTCGCAGGCGGTCAGTCACCGCAAACAAAGGTTCGTTTGCGGTTGGGGTTGGGGTCGGGGTCGGGGTCGGAGTCGGGGAGGGGGGAGGGAGTGAGGGGGTCAGGTCGGGGGCGGCGGTTCGAGGAGCGAGTGCCTGGGTGGATGGGTGTGGGTAGAACCGCGGTCGGATCGGTTGAGAGATGGCCCACGTGTTGGATTTCGCAGAGTCCGACTCCCCAACCAGTGGCTCGGTGGCTACGATGGTGATGCGAAGACCATGACCGACGAGCGGGCAATGGGAGAGCCGTCAAACGCTTGCTGCGGGAGGACACGGCGAGTGAGTCGACGACTGGAAGGAAGCCTGGCAGAGGGAGGCAGGCGCTCTCTCCCTGCCGTGCGTGTGGCCAGAGACGCAGCACGCTCGCTGCAGTTGGCTGGTTGGCGAGGCTCGATCCTGGAATGCAGGGCAAGGGGGGGATAGCCAAGGGGAGAAAGGATCAGGGCGGGGTCTTTTATCCGGCGAAAAGCGCCAATCGCAGCTGCCGGCGGGGGGCAGCACCAGCGATCGTGACGCTAATCATGCGCCTTGGGTGTTTTGCATGGCGGGACCTGCGATGGCCACCTGGAGCTGTTGAACCAGTTGATGCTTGGATGCTCGAGTGTGGGCTGCCAATGGGTTTCTGCTATGCTGCGGTGGTTTGCTCGCAGAGGATGCCCTCTCGACCAGCAACGACCTCGACGGCAACACCGGCATCAACAACGACAAAACTTTCTGTGCGTGGGGTCAAATCTCGTGCAATCTGGGATGACTGTCCCGAAACACCGGCCTGGCAAGGCAATGGCGCTCCGTTAAATGCCTCTCTTCGGCAGTCCGGCTCGTCGGATCACCACCGTCCGCCTCCCTCCGTAATGGTGTAATTAGAGGCATACCTTCTTTCGCCACACCGCACCTCGCGCCGTTGATCCAAAATGGCCCGAGTCCCGCGGGCCTAAACTGCTTAGACTTCCGCTCCACAGGCTCCCTGGTCGTCGACCGCGCCAAAACGGTCTGCCAGCAATGTGGTGGACGTGGAGGATGAACAAGAAGAACGCCTCGCTCGATGGCCTGCTTCTTGACTTGACGACTTGGACCCTGTTTCACACGGCATGGCGCTTTGGTTGTGCCCACTCCATGCCAAGGCTTTTCGACATCCCTCCGATCGTCCGACTTGGAGCAAACAAGCCACACTCCACGGCGCTTCAGGCGGATACTGTCTACTGCGCACTTGGAGGAGCCGCCGTCCAACATAGTACGACAACCTCCTCTGCCAACCACCGCCACGTTGCATCGTTCTAGAACCTTCCTGCCCCCCTTGCCCCCCTTGACACTCTGTTTGGGTCGGACGGGAGGGGAGGCACGAACGCATTGGGGGATCGCCGTAGATCGGGATTTGATCACCGTGCGCCCATGTACCGTGATGCTACCCGGCCCGTGAGATGTGTAGCGAACGCGGGGGGGTGTCTACTCTGTTCTCGACTTCAAGTGGCGCGCTTGGAGGGAACGGAGATCGATTTTATCATGATTGACATGTAGGAGGGAGCTTGCAAGCTTGCCGTGCCGTAACACTCTCTCCGACACCTCCCCCTTCCCCTTCAGTCAAACGGTATCCTCCTCAACTGCTCCCCGACACCCCTTTTCTTCATCTCCTCCGCCGCGGCAATGCTGCTCGGCACCTTGATGCCACAGCAATCCCCCCACCCGCTCGCCTGGTGCACATGCCGCACACCCTCCTTGTCGTCAAACACCTCCACCTCCCCGTCCTCCTCCTCCTCCTCCTCGCCATTGGCCCCCGGCTCCTTGGGCTCGCTCATGCCCTCCGCCGCGGGGATCAGCGACCCGAACAGGAAGTGTTGCATCACCGGCAGCTTCCCCAGCACCTCGTTCACAAACATGCGGCGCATGCCGCCCTCGATCTTGCCCCAGTTCTTGGCGCTGCTGATGTCGTCCAGCATCGGGCTGTGCCACCGCAGGCCCTTGACCGTCTTGGTGCTATTGACGAACGCCACCTGGCCCAGGTACATGTACTCGGCGCCGAACTCCTCGAGCGTCAGCTCCTGGTGGATCGCCCGGGGGGTGATGAAGGGGTGGTGCATCAGCTGGCTGGCACCGAACAGGAACGGCAGGAACTGGTAGTCGTCCAGGCCCCAGACGCCGTGCGAGCCCGCCGGCTCGAGGTAGTAGGTGCTCTGCACGCGGCGCATGACGGCCAGGTAGCGCGTGAAGACGCGCAGCACCAACGCGGAAAAGTCGCCGCGCTCGAGCCGGGCGAGCTGGTACAGGCAGAGAAGCCACATGAAGAAGTTGAGCTCGTGGCCCGAGCCGTAGTCGATCCGGCTGCGGTTGCCGAAGGACTGCGTCAGGTAGGCCGAGAGCTCAGCCGCCACCGCGGGGTCGGGGAGACCGAGGAGGTCGGCATGCCATGAGAGCGACCGCTGCTTGACCTTGTCGAGGAAGACGCGGAACGTCTTGTTGCCGAAGCGGGAGCCGCTCTGGTCGTCGGGGGGCGAATCGCGGCAGAGCGCGTCCGTCTCGTCCAGGATGGCGAGAATGGATTTGACGGTGGGGGATAGGTCAGCATCCTTGACCGAGGATATGGGTTTGTCGATCACGGATTCGGAAAGTCGAAAGATAAAGGAGAGGACGAGGGCGTAGGTAGGCGAGGATAGGAAGAGCTGGTGATCCTTCGGGGAGAGGATCCTCCGGGTGGGGACGGCAAAGGTAAGAGTTGCCGGGTCCGGACGGGGCGGGGCTGTTGGTGTCTCGGGCACGGGGACGGGGTTCTGCCGCTCGGCCTTCCTCCGCCGCGGCTCCAGTTTGGGGATCCTGTCCTTGAGGCTCGGTATGCCCCGGTTTGGACCGGGCAGCAGCTGCGGGGCTGGGCTGGACGAGGTCTTGGTTGCCTCACCAGGGGCTGTGGGTGATGTTGCTGCCATGTTTCGGATGGCCTTATTTAGTGCCCGTTGGGCAGGGAATATGGTCCGATGGTTCGATTTTTGGTCCGTTGGGGGTTGAAGTCACACAGCGAGGGCTGGAGCTCTGAGGTTGCTGGGGGTTGATGAAAGAGGCAAGCAGCTCTTGGTGGGTAGTGGGAGGTTTGTGCTGCTGCTTGGCTGACGCAGCACCCCTGCCATCCCTGCCAGAACGTTGCTTGTCTGCCTGTGAGACGCTAAAATGCGGGGCTGACCGCCTGCCGATCAGCCCAGAAATCCAGAAATCGTTGCAAACTCAGTGGGTGACCAACCACCAATCACCAACTCGGGTTGGCAAAGTGAAAGCTTTGAGCCTCACCACAACCAGAGCTGCAGCCTTTCGCCCCATCTTCCATCTCCACAACTGCGATTTTCAAAATGACAGCAACGGCTGCGCCAGAAGCCGCACTCGGGGTCCTCCCGCGAGCAGACGGGTCTGCCAAATACTCGCACGCCGGGTACACCGTGACGGCCTCAGTCAACGGCCCCATCGAAGCCCAGCGGAGGGACGAGCTCGCGTCCGAGGCCCACGTCGATGTCATCGTACGACCGGCGGCAGGGGTGGGAGGTGAGAACACCCGCGCCCCTCGGCGCGCCGGACGGGCTACTCACTAGTGACCTGCCTATATAGGGACCCGGGAGCGTCACCTCGAGGTCATCTTGCAGTCCTCTCTCTCCCAGATCATTCTCGTCAAGAACTTCCCCCGCTCGCTCATCCAGATTGTTCTCCAGGTGGAGGACTCACCAGAGAACGACTATGTGAACACCAAGATCGTTCAGGCCAGCCTGGTGAGCGAGAGAGCCTTTTTCCTGAGACAGAGCGGGTCGCTCTTGCTAACTGGTGCGACAGAACTTTGCCGTCATGCCGGCACTGATGCAGACCGCTGTCCTCGCCCTCCTCTCGGCCGGGGTGCCGATGAAGGCAACAGCGACCGCTACTGCCGTGGCGATAGCCCGCGTCGATGGCGCCAAGAAGATAACGGTCGACCCCTCTCCGAGGGACATCGAGACGGCCCAGTCGGTCCATGTGTTGGCCTTCACGTCGCACGACGAACTGCTGCTCGCTGAGAGCGAGGGCGACTTCACCATCGGCGAATGGGACGAGGTTTACGAAACCGCCAAGGGGATCTGCTGCCGCCCTGCAGCCGCCGCGAAGGAGGGGATGGCGATGGTGCTCGACGACGATGACGCTGGCGGCACGGATATGCGGCAGTTCCTTCGGTCGACAATGGAGTCCAAGGTGGCTGCGGATCTCCACTGGAAGTGAAATAACAAAGTTGCTTCGGACTCGACGCTTATCTCGGCCCGGATGATTAGTCGCCGAGAGAGCTCCGGTGCTCAAGCTCCAGCTCGTCGCAGAAGAGTTGCGGTTGGACAGGTCCCACGGGGGACGGTTCAGAACACCCACACCGCCACCAAACACCCCCGGACGTGTCGAACAGACACGGCAACCATGCTGGACCGGATCAGGGGAGACAGGCGAGGGTGGAGGATTGGAGTCTCGCTCCCAGTGAGGAGCAGCCTAAAGGGCTGTTTGGGTACGCGACAACAAATCGGCTATCGAGACAGCGTTGGAGCTGTCACGAAGGAACCAAAAATCAATGCCCCTTCCCGGGGACCTTACGGCTTTGCATCCTCCTTTCCACCCCTTCCCCCGGGCATTCTGTGTTGTGATGGAGGCAGAGCGCCACTACCTCAAACGTTTGTGGGCCCGTCTGCGCGCCCGTGTTTGGGATTGCCCCCGTCAGCGGGCCGAGGCCCTGTTTCAGCTCCGCCTCTGGACCCTCGACGGCGTCCAGGAGCCGTGACGCCGCTTTTCCCAGGGCAGTCGTCTGACAGGGCTTCGATATGCTGGAGGCTAAAATCGTTTTTGCAGGGCACCTTGACCATGGGTTCTCGAAACCGGGCGCCTGTTGGCGCTCCCCTGTTCGTCCTGGGATGTGGGGTGAGGTTGGTGGGGTGAGGTTGGAGAGGGGATCCGGCGGGAGTTCCAGAGCAGTGGCAGCGCAGCCTTGCAGGGAAAGTGGGGCCGTCCATGTCGCGAGACATTGTTCGCGCCCGGCGACTCGTGTGTCTCGAGGTGCCATGGTCCAAGCGAGCTCCCGATTCCTTCGAAGAGGCGGCTGGAGCATCTGCATGATTTGCACCAGGATGCTCATTAGGCGCATCACCTCTGCGGGGCCAACGAAAATGCTGCCATGACCGCCGGGTCCACCACGCGGGCATCCAATTCGCCGCCGAAGTTTCGAGAGATAGCACATGGCGGAGGATCACATGGAGGAGGTTGGATGCGCCAGCATAGGCTCGACGACGTCCATTCACCCCCATATCCTCACACACTCCATCCTGCACACTACGTATGCAGCAGCTAGGGCCAACCCCAGCGCGACGTTGCAGAAAGCTTCCCCGAGTGGAGCTGGCTTGAGCGGCAGATTTGCAGGGCTTCCCGCCCCTTGTGGTGCTTCGTCCAGACCAGGGGTGGGAACGAATGCGCGATGCCACGTTCGCGGCTGAACCCTCGACGGTTCGCCTTCAGACCCTGGCTTCGCGGGGACAGGATGAGACTCGCATGCACGAAGGCCAAGACACTGCTCCGGGGGCTGCTCCAGTGAGAGGCCGAACTGGTTTTGTTGTCGGCCCCGTATTACGTGTAAGAAATGAGGCAGGCCGGTGAGTTACGACGAAAAAAGAAACAACCGTGTTGCATCGATGGAGCATCTTCGTCCTGTCTCGAGTCCGGCGGGCGATGGGCCGGCACGTCAAGCCGGCACGGCGGGGATGGGCGGTGAACTCACTGGCAGCCATCCATCGACACAAGGCCGCGCGAGGCGCCGGGCCTGTGCTGATCTCTGACAACGACCACGCACAGGCTGGACTGGACATATCGCCGGGGCAGCATGGATGAGGTCCACCAGGAGATCAGGCCGGGGTTAACTCGGCGCCAGGAGGTACGAAGTACATTCGCCGGTCGAGGTTGCGCACGAGCAGAGAGCACCCCTGCAACAAGCTCCAACTGCGTTGCCTCCCCCTCAAGTCAACACCCCCCCTGCCGGCGCCTGTGAAGGCATCGACACCACACATTGATATTAAACCGCCAGAAGGCATCCCACGAGGCTTGCCCGGTCCCCGTCCTTGTCTCGACGGCCCAAGCATCCTCCTCTTTCCCCTCCCCTCCCCCCTCCCCCTCAGCTCTGGGAGCACCACCGGCAGCAGAGCTCTGGTAGTTCTTTTGTAATCGTTTTCGGGTACAATCATTCACTTGGTACTTTTTGGTGTTTACTCATTTACTTGTAATAACTACCCAGCTTCGATTCACTCCTTCAAACTACCTACCTACCACACCTCCCACGCCGGTCTCCCTACGGTCCAATCGGTCTTCAGGCCACTCGATTGCTTCGGTTCTGGCGGCATCGTCATTTTCATTCGCATTCCTCAGCGCGCAGGGCGGCGAACAATTTATCACACGTCGGGATCCTGCATACGGCGTCCCCGCACCCCGCGCTTGTTGGGCCCAGCACACAGGACGGCATCGAGATATTTAAGTTAGACTGGACGGGATCCAGGGAGTGAGTGGTCGAGAGGCATCTTGCATCACGACCCATCACGGGACAGGCTGCACCCAAGATCACGGATCACAATCGTGCAGGACAGGCGGCACCAATCGGGGCCATTTCTGGCAGTCTTGGACGGAGTGGTGCGCTGTTGCACGGCCAACACCAGTTTACGCCACAAGCAATCCGCCGGCCGGAGACTGGAGACTCGAGACTCGAGAGAAGTGGGCAATCAGCAGTCAGTCGCCAGAGGAAGTCAGGTCTGAGCACCCAAACCCACAACCCGACAGCAGCGGAACCCCAGTGTCCATTGTCTCGGCTTGGCCCCACCAACCCGCCACCGACTCCGACAAAAGAGCCCATTCCCGCTCCCCGCAGCCCATCGAGTCCCAGACCGAGACCACGCCCCTCTCTTGAGTGTGTGTGTGTGTTAGACACCTCACTGTAATTAATCCGCACCACTACGGAAACCCAAGACACGTCCACCGAAGCTTGGAAATTTGCGGACTCCGAGGTGAGCCCTGCTTTTACTTGTCGTTCTGTTTTTCCGGATTTTCATTTCCCTTCCCTTCCTTGGTTCTGTGCCTTGAAGGTCGCCCCCAAGTCTCGGCTCGTTAGGGCCGAAAAAGGCCGAAGTGAGCAGCCGCGGACTTGGCTGGGGGAGGAGTGGGCAGCCAGCCTCAATGGCTGGGGACCAGCCCTGCTTGCAACGAAAGGGACGGGCACAGCAGTGGCACTCGACTCCTCTAGGCCACCAAGGGCGGCTTTCTGTTGTTGTTGGACTCTGCTGCAGACTGGGCCTATTGTCTTGCGGCCAGGCCTCCCTCGCTGACACACACGGCTGCCTTGTCCAGTTGATCGGTCGCAACGCCAAACACCGTTATCTCCATCTCGCACACTCCCTCACCATCGCCCATTTCCTCGGGTCCAAACCGGACACGCAGGAGCCAGCCAGCCAGCCATCCAGCCAGCCAAACCAACTCCTCGGATCCCGGCATCCAGCCCGCTGCAACGCGCTGCAACGCACTGCAACTCGTGCTGCAGCCTGCTGGCACTCGGGTCGCAGACGACAGACAGTGACGGAAACTGCCCTCGGGACTCGCTCGCTGTTGCAGGGAGGGTTACACAGCCAGACGGACCCCGAACCCGTCTCTCTCGCGCCTGTACCTACAGGGGGCCACTGCTAGCTCAACCCCCGGCGGGGCCCAAAATAGCACCCCACCACCGCTCGCCCACAACAAGCGACCGAGACCATGGCCGGCTCAATTCACCCAGCCCTTAGTCATGCCGCTGCTGACTTGGGTGACCTGGGTGACCACCCGCCCGCGTTCCTCCCACTGCCACTGCGGCCGCAGCAGGACGAGCGCTGTGGTGGCCTGGAAGTGGACGGGGCTAATAAAACCTCACCCGCCGCCGCCACCGCCGCCGCCGCTGCTGTTGCCCACCCGGACCTCTCCCACGCTACCACTCCCCATGCCGCCCACCTTGTAGCACTCCCGCCCTCGCCGTTGCCGTTGCCGTTGCGTGCGGACCCGGAGCATCCGAGCTCTGTGTCGCCAGCACCCGCCCACCAGGACGCGGCCATACGAGCAGCAGCGTCGACCACCACCCCATCGGACCTCATCCCAACCACGCCCACGATCCGGAACTATGAACCAGTCGCCCACCCGCCCCTCTCTTTGCCTACAGTAGGCACCACCGTCTCGCCGCCCCTTTCCGACCTCGTTCCCCAGCACACCGCCACCACTACTAATACCACCAACCCCTCCTCCTCCTCGTCGACCACCACCGCCGCCGCCGCCACCACCACTCCCAGCAGCCTCTCCGCGGTCCCCACCGGCCCCGCCCTCACCCGCGGCCACCAGAGGAACGCGCTCTCGGTCGAGACTGTCCCGCGGCAGACGATCATGAAAGCATTGGCCTCGGTGGCACGCAACAACAAACCCGAGGCCCTCTCGCTCACCGGCATGCTGTCCGCCCACACCGGCGCCCCCGTGGGGGCCGACAACCGCCCCGCCTCCTCATCCTCCCAGCAGCTCTGCGACGCCCTCAATGGCCTCGCCCAGGCCCAGAGCGCGCGCTCCATGGCCGCCGTCACCCCGACCGCCGCCTTCCCCTCCCTGCAGTCGCCCTGCTTCTACCACAACCGCTTTGACGACGCCGTCGACATCGACAAGGTCCTCGAGGAGATCAAGAACGACGAGTCCATGTCGCACTCGCGCCTCGCCCAGACCGCCACCGGCGTGCGCGAGGTCTCCAAGCAGCTCCAGCGCCGCCCTATCAAGCGCGCCGTCCGCAACGTCATGATCGTCACCAAGGCCCGTGACAACCAGCTCGTCGTCCTCACCCGCGAGCTGGCCCTGTGGTTGCTCGAGACCCCGCGCTACGGCTCCGACCTCGGCGTCAACGTCTATGTCGACGCCAAGCTGCGCCACTCGAAGCGCTTCGACGCCCGCGGCATCACCGACCGGAGCCCCCGCTTCCACGACATGCTCAAGTACTGGACCCCCGACCTGTGCTGGAGCCAGCCCGAGAAGTTCGACCTCGTCCTGACCCTCGGCGGCGACGGCACCGTCCTCTTCACCTCGTGGCTCTTTCAGCGCATCGTCCCCCCCGTCCTGTCCTTCAGCCTCGGCAGCCTCGGCTTCCTGACGAGCTTCGAGTTCGAGCAGTACAAGGCGCACCTGAACCGCGTTATGGGCGAGGACGGCATGCGCGTGAATCTCCGCATGCGCTTCACCTGCACCGTGTATCGCGACGGGCCCCGGGGCCACGAGCTGGAGGAGGGCGAGCAGTTCGAGGTGCTTAACGAGCTCGTCATCGACCGCGGACCGTCGCCCTATGTCTCGAACCTTGAGCTGTATGGCGATAATGAGCTGTTGACGGTCGTCCAGGCCGACGGCTGCATCTTTTCGACCCCGACTGGTAAGCCTCCCCCAGCCCTTCCCATTTTTGCCCAGCCATTAACTCCCCTTCGCAGGATCAACCGCCTACTCCCTCTCCGCCGGCGGCTCCCTCGTCCACCCGGACATCCCCGCCATCCTCCTCACCCCGATCTGCCCGCACACCCTCTCCTTCCGCCCCATGGTCCTCTCGGATCGCCTGCTCCTGCGCGTGTCGGTCCCGCGCAACAGCCGCGCCACGGCCTACTGCGCCTTCGACGGCAAGGGCCGTGTCGAGCTCAAGCAGGGCGACCACGTCACCATCACGGCCTCGCAGTACCCCTTCCCGACCGTCGTCCGCACCGACAACGAGTGGTTCAACAGCGTCTCGCGGACGCTGCGGTGGAACGTGCGCGCCGCGACGCAGAAGGCGTTTGATGCCAACGGCGCGGAGGGGTGTGGCGCCGGGTCCGCGTCGGGGAGCGATTATGATGAGGGGTGGGATATTGACACGGATTCGGCTTGCTACCCCAGCGAGGAGAATAGCACGGCTGCGAGTCCGCTCAGGCGGCAGATGAGCATGCTGGGGCTGTGAGGTCGATCTTCCCCGCGTTATTCCTCCCCCCTTTTCTTCATAAGGGGCCGGAGATGTCTTGGTTTTTGTTTGCTTTGTGTTGAAGTTGGTTGAGGGTAGTTGGTTTGGTTGGACTGGACTGGGCTGGGACGGATTGGGATGGGCTGGGGTTGAAAGCGAAGCATCATTGTTAGAGAGGGACGGACACATTGTGGGAGGACGGACGGACGGACAGACAAGCTGTGGATTTGCATGCCGTTGCAGAGCAACACTCGCCTGGGGGTTATCATCGTCGTTGATCATGGGGCGTCGAGGGAGTTATATTGGGGACCGTCTGTTTAATGTTTGGCACGAAGGGGATATCAACTTGGGTTGGTGTTTTTTGTTGGGGGGTTATGGCACGCTTTGCTTTGCTTTGCTGTGCTTAGGTTTTTTTTTGCTGCGACACATGGAACAACATAACTAGTATCTATTGCTCTTATCTTGGTACTTATTTGGTAGTTGATGAATTATTGATGTCATTGATGAGTCGGATCTGCGAGGATATGGCCACTTGGGTGCATGCTTTGCTCTGTTACCCCGCCCCAGCACATGTGTGGACAGCCTTGTGAGATGGGACATATCAGATGGCCTGCAGGAATTGACAAAGCGGGTGTTGGCTCAGCCTCGTTCTTGTTGAAAACTGGCTGTTCGAGACAGTGAGTGTACGGAGTATGCAGGGGAATGAGTTACTTCACCAACGTGACATGGAACAACTAAGACCGAGAACGTCAAAACTAACCTTTGCCCTCCCTTGCATGAGTGGCTGTCCAACACCTGCAGAAGATCGAGGGGTGGTGGCTTGATCGGCCTGCGTTGAGTGGTTGCTTGAGCAAGCTTTGTCCGACTTAAAGTGCATGCAGCATGCACGGCCATCCAACCATCCGCGCGGGGTCAACCACCCACACTCGCACAGTAAGCAAACGAGAGAGATAGCAAGGCATGTGACGTTTCTTACTTTTGGCCCTCGAGTGAGGGAGGGGAGGGAGGTGTGGTAGCACAAAATAAACATTTCGTCTTGTTGTTTTTCCGTCTCTTCCCTTCGCTTTCAAAAAACTCGTCATACCTAGACGTACATACAGCGGGGGGATGTCCCCCACCGCCGTTCTTTCGCTGAGCAACCACCGTGCAAGGTATCAAAAACAATATCCGACATGCCACGGTTCAACAGCAACAGACAGCTTCTGCTTCCCCTTCTCCAGGGTGCATACAGCAAGTCTCTCATCGCCAGTTGAGCGAGCCAGGCTTCCGTTCCTCATTATATCCCCGCGACACCCCAGCCATCTATCCATTTTCTTCCCCCCTCCCTGCCACCCTCCAACAAGGCTGCAAGCCAGCGCTTGGCTCGCAGCCTTCTCACCCACACCCACTCCCACACTCCCTCATCACCCAATCAACCAACCCCCCATCGCTCTCAGCGCTCCCAATTTCCCTGACTAAGCCTCAACAGCCCCTCCACAGCCTTCTCCTTACTCGGACTCGCGCCGGCGCCCATAAACCGACGCACCTCCTCGCTACTCTCCCCACCCTCCTCCTCTTCTTCTCCCTCCCCTTCCTCCTCCTCATCCTCAAAAATCTCCAACGACGACGCCACCGACAACCTCCCCCTCTTAAACCGCTGTTCCCCGCCAAAGAGGGAGTACGACGGCGCAGTCGACGCCCTGCCCGCAGGCGAGAGGAAGGGCGCGCCACTGCCGCCCAGGGTCCGGCGCGGGTTGCGCCCGGGCTTGGACAGCGGGGGCTCCGAGGGGAGGAGGCGCCTGCCGGTGGAGGTCAGGCTGCTGCCGCTGGTGATACCGGGGGAGGGTGCGGCGACGCGGCGGGACGGGCGCGGGTTGCCGTCCTCGTCGGGGCTCCAGTTCTCCTTGTCCGAGTCGTTGCCCGAGATGAAGGTGGTGCCGGCCGGCCGGGAGGGTTTGTGTTTGTCCGAGGGGGCGGGGCGGTTGTTGGCCTGCATGTTGTGCCGGTTGCTGGGGCCCATGGTGTTTTCCAGCCGGGCGAGGGTGCTGTAGGACCGGACCAGCTTGGGTTTCTTGGCCGCTCCGTAGCGGGGCGCGGCGCCGCCGGCGGGCGCGTTGCGCTTCGCGCGGCTGCTGCTCTGCTCGAAGAACTTGAGCAGGTTGATGGCGGCCGTGGCGGAGCCGCTGTTCTCGTGCTTGGCCTGTACGGTCAGGGCGTCCTCGCGGTTGCCCGAGACGGCGTATTCCCACTCCTGCGGGTTGCTCGACCGGCCGCGCGTGAGAATGGGGGGCAGCCGGTTGGACATCTCGAGGGAGTGCGTCCGGTGGACGCGTTGGCCACGGCGGCGGTAGATGTCGGGCGGTCCCGGAGACTCTGGCCGCGGGAGAAGAATGTCGGTTATCGGCGGCGGCGCGGTTGAGCGCGGCGGCGAGGGAATCGCTTGGATTACCTCGGCCTTGCCCTCCAGGGAGGTCGACAGGTGGTATTGCGGCGGAGTAGACAACGGGCGCGGGAGGAAGGCTCCAGGCCGTGTGTGAGGGTCAGGTCTAGCAATTGGGTCAGTGACAGCACACGGCGATGGAGCGTGACGCGAGGCGTACCTGAAAAAACCGTGGTAGCCAGGATTCGGGGCTGGTGCAGCGGACCCCGCAGCATTCCATCGGTTGGACAGGTAGCCCGTGGGACCCTCAAAAGACCGCGAAAGCACCTGCTGGGACTCGACGCGTCTCTCGGCCGCCGGCGGCGCAGCAGTCTCGTCAACAGCGGCATGCTCCCCTTGCCAAGCAACAGGTCCCTCCGTCCTGGCCGTGTCTTGCGAGCTTCCAAACTCGAGGGTAGAGTGGGGGCTGGGTGAGGAGCCGGCGGGTTGCTCTTGTGACGCGCTGGGGACGGACACGAGGGCGTTTTCCAAGTTGAAGGACGTGTTCCCGGGGATGAGGCCGTCCGAGACGATGCGCACGCGGCCCTGGGTGACAGCCTCGACGACCTGGGGCGACCACGGACGCGATTTCCGCCTGTCGTTCTGGCGGCGGTTCTGGAACCATATCTGGGGGACGGCTATTTAGTACCCTGTCTGACCGGCGCGAGGGCACGCGTTGTTGGCAGACTCACCTGAACCGCCTTCTCGGTGGGCAGATTGACGCGCTTGAGGAGCTCGAGGCGTTCGGCCTTGTCCGGCTTGGAGTTCTTCTGGTAGGCGGCCTCGAGGATGGCCTTGTCCCCCTTCCTGCAACGCGAGCCCGTCAGTATTGAAGTACAGGGCGAATTGGGCCGGCAGGGTGAGTAGACGGGACGTACTCGGTCCTATTCCGCTTGCCCTTGGGGTGCCGAGGTGGCTCGACAGAGGGGGAAGTCGAGTCTGGCTTTGGCGGTGAGGAGGACTGGGACTGCTGGGACGCGATACCGAGGGATTGGCGGCCGTCGGTGGTGTCACTGCTGGGCGACGCGGTCGGGAGGGGAGAGGAGGACGGGGAGGACTGAGGCTGGGAGGAGTCCATGGTGGGTGGTGGTTGGAGTCGAGACTACGCGTGTTGGGTGGTGGACGCCCTGGGGACGCGCGAAGTGCGAGATGCGGGTTGTATCGACGGGGGCGAGTCGACACGGCGGAACAGCAGTGGACCGCGGAGAGGAGCCAGAGAAAGGGACGAAGACAGAGAGAAGGAAAGTCTAAATAAGAATACGCGCAGCCTCTATCGCCAGACCATGCGAGCACATGCTTGGTCTCGACACGAGAGGAATTGGAGCTGCGCAGCGGTGGACGACGGAGGAGGATGAGAGGAGGAGGCGGGCAGCGGACAGAGCATTTGTCCTACGCGCGTGCCGGGGTGCGGGACGAGAAAGAGGGTCACATCTCCAAGACCCACGTCGTGTGCCGCCTTCGCGTTGCCCGCGTCAGCCCCAGCCAATCACACCCGCGCCTAGCACCCCGAATTAGGAAATAAGTATACAACCCAGCTGCGGGCCTTCCCCGCAGCGCATTTATTTACGCAGCACTTAGAGTGAGGAGCGAGCGAGCACGACACGAAATTGGGTGGGAGGGGCAGGGAGAGTGTGGATGTGTGGTTTTGTGTGTTGTAAGTTGTGGTTGTGGTAAAGCCGTACATTGAAACTAGACAGACAGACTCGAGAATTCTAGACACTGGCAGAAGACGCCATGCATACTCCATACAACCCGGGTATCCCCCCCCTCCCCTCCCATGGAACTCCATAAACAACATGTGCGCAAGAAGAGAGGAACCCAAAATATCCCATCACGAACCCAAATGCAACCTTAACTTCTCCCCCACCAGCCCATACCTATCCCCTATCCCCCATCCCCAACCATGACCACCCACCCACCCACCCATGATCCATCCCTCACTCCCCACCCTCCTCAGGCGGCGGCATAGTCTCCCACTCACTCGCCGCCCTCTGCAGGAGCTCCATGCGCGCCTGCTTCTCGCGCTCGAGCCGCGCGACCTGCTCCCGCAGCTCCGCGATGCGCGCGTTGCGCTCCGTGAGGCCCACGCGGGCGATGTCGCGCCCCCGCAGCACTCCCTCGCCCTTGAGCGCGTACAGGTTCAGCTGCGACCGCACCTCCTCGCGCGCCGCTGCCGACAGGGGCTGCTTGGCGAGCACCTCGAGGATCTCGGTCGTGATGGCCGCGTCGGGGGCGGTGGTGGTGGTGGTGGGGGTGTTGTCGCTCTTTTGGGAGGAGGACGGGTTGCTGTTGTTGTTGTCGCCGGCGTCGCGGGTGCGCGTGGGGGTTGGGGTGACGGCGGTGGTGGGCACGGCGACGCCTTGAGTTGTTTTGAATCGCTTGTTGGCACCGGAACCGGAGGCACCCGCGAAGCTGTTTCTGATCTCTGAGGCGCTGGTGAAGCTGTTCCTAGTCTCTGAAGCCCCAGTGAAGCCGGTCCTCGTCTCCGGGTTCCGGCCAAAGATGCCGCCCCTCGAGCTGGGCGTGCTCAGGCTCAGCAAGCCCGGGCGCCGGACTCGGGCACCACGGCCAACACTGGGAGTGATCGGGCTGTCGCCGACGGGGGCGCCCAGCTGCTCCTGCGACGGCCGGGCCTGTTGCTCCTGCGACGCCGACTCGACGCGCTCCGTCAGATCGAGCATCTCCCGCTCGTCGTCCGAGTCGACCTCGGAGAAGTCGGTGCTGCCGCCTCCGCCCTGGTCGGCGCCCGGGCGCTTTCTCTTGGTGGCTACCGGGGTCGTTAGGGTGGCGCCCTCTTGCCCGACGCTGGGGCGGTAGGTTCCTTCGCCGTCACCGTCTTCGATCGAGCTAAAGATCGGCTCGCGGGAAGCGGAACGCGTGCCAAAGAGGAGCCGGTTGCGGCCGGGCATAGGGAACGTGGTGCTCGTCGGGGAGAAGAGCAGGTCGCCCGTCATGGTCGAGCCGACCTCGGACTGCGGCGTCTCAGAACGGTAATGCTCCCGCAGGCCCTGATTGATGCCGCTTGGTCCCGGAGTGAACCCTCCCGGCGAGACTGTCGGCGGATTAAATCTTCCCAGGGTGGGAGTCGTCGGATTGACCCTTCCCGGAGTGGCTGTGGCCGGCTGGACTGCTCCGGGTCTGCTGTCCCTCGCCGGCCTGGTGGGGGTGGTGGTGGCCAAGTTGACGCCCGCGGCCGCCCGCCTCTGCAGCCCGATGGCTGCCGACTCCCATAGGAAGAAGCCGCACTGTTTATTGGGCGGCTTCTCGCACGTGTAGAACCACTTCCCTTTGTTCCTTCCCTCCTTGATGGTCATCCGGAATGCAGCTTTGAGAGGAGGGTTGCAAGAGCCTGGCATGGCCGGTTAACAACAGGCCAAGCCACCGCAGCGGTGTCGGGCTTCTGGCTAACAGAAGAACAAAATGAGGAAGAAAACATGGTAGGTCATACAATACCAGACGCCATTCTGAAAGCTGCCTGGCGCATCTTGCCAGCGCCAACCCGAGCCCGACGACGGCGGTTCGGCGGGTGCGTCTTCCATGGCGATTTTTCGAGCGGGTGAAACGTGTTCGGGCTTTGGTCTGGTTTGTTTGGTTTGTTCAGGGGCTGGGCCGTTCTCCTCACTGAACTTCAGGGGCAAAGATAGAATATAAGAGGTTGTCGTCACTTGTGGTCCAGGCGATCAACGCCTCATGGAGGAGTTAGGTCGGGCGGTAGTTCGGCGCAAGGAAGGAAAGAGTTCGCAAAAAACCACGGGGCTGGCGACCAAGAACAAAAGCTCCTGCGAGGCTTGACGCATGCATGTTCGCGGGCCGATCCCCGGCCGCTGGGCGCTATTCATCATCGCATGGGGTGGCGGTACGGAAGCCCCTACCAAAGAGTTTGTCTCACCGCCCTGGAAAATACTGCCCGGC